>CAJQUN010001451.1:0-66212 GCA_907163345.1 Haberlea rhodopensis
TACTTCTCAGGATTGAAAGACCTTTCTTGCACAAAGATACCTCACTCATTATGAATAAGAATCACGCAAACTGGTGTAAATTTAAATATTTAAATTCATAACATGTTCACGAACGATTAGCATGACCGGGAACAGTTTTAGCATGTTACTGTTTTGTTGATATTTCATACTTTATTAAACAAGAATCGTCAAAAAGGTTCAATAGCAATATCCAACTGTCAGCTTATCGACAAACCAATACTGCTCTCATCGTGATGGGCGAAAACCATCTACTGCCTCAACCATCGAGAAGTGCGTGTGAATTGTGATGCTGTTTCAAGCTATTCCTTCTACCTTTTCTTCATTTCTCTCAATTCAAATATTGGTAATATTTGTAAACAGCCATTCCCCACTAAGATTGGTACAAAAACAACAGATTCTACCAAAAAACCAGTCTATCTGTTACACTACAAGAGAAACCAGAGAGCACTACGTGTTATAGTCTTGAATCCCGAGATTATATTGGTGAAAGCAACAAGACAATGTACAAGGGTTTATATATATATATTTGAGTGGAGCATTGCATTTATGTTGGCCAGAAAAACTACACGAAAAAAGTTGCAGTATCCATTTTAAACTGTGAAATCTGAAAGAGAAATATGTGGGCTGCCAGCAAAAGTCGACCACCCTATATCTTGTAGAGCCTGCTTAACCGTGGAGATATCGCGATTTTAGAGATGTTTAAAGCTGCATGATGCGTACCTATTAACGTATATTTAATCATAAAGTTTTCTTTGTAAGTAATAAACAAACAAGGATTCGAGAATGTTTGTATATTACTTTAATCTGTGTTCTGATAATTACAACTCGGTCGCAAACAAAGTATAGCCACCATATCTAGTTTTGGATTCTTTTTTTTTAGTTGAAAACGAACAACACAAATATATTATATTAATCCATTTTATCTGTAAAACTACAATGTGCGCGTGAAAGTTCTTTATTGATGATAACTTACAACCACTACAAACATACCAAGAAAACAGTAGATAACACAATATATTTTCAAGGGGTGCGTACGAGCCGGTACCAACTGATGGAACATTAATTTATTTCAGTCTGTCAAAATAACTTAAGTTTACATAGGTCCATTTTGGGTAAAATTACAAAAATGACCATGTTGCTTCTTATCAATGTACAACCTTCAATTCTCCTCGATTCTTCTCATTCTATCATCAAATTCATTCCTCACAACAAACATCATCATTGATTTTTTTTATCAATACATTCAACCGCAGCCCTAATAAATATTCAAAGCATCATTCCAACAAAAAAATATTATCAACTCCCCATTCATGGAAGTCAATGCGCGATGGCCACTGCTACGAAACTCGAAACCCTAGCAATTATCGGATTTGAATTCAGCTCCGACGATTAGGAATAGCTTTGATCAACTCAACCACAGCCAACATCAGTCTCAGTCACGATGAAAGGTGCGACAATCTTTCAGATCTGATTTCAGAACGTGCGACATCATTACATTAATCATGCACCACCATGTTAAATAATCGTGCACCAACATGTTAAAAATCGCTAAAATTGTGCACCCCTTTACAAAAATCGTGCACCCTCATCGCAAAAAATCGTGCACCCAATTGCAAAAATTGTGCAGCAGCAGTTAAAAATCTTGCACTCCCTTTACAAAACTCGTGCACTCCCCATCACATAAAACCGTGCACCAATATTTTTAAAAATTGCTAAAAATCGTGCACTCCCTTTACAAAAATCATGATCCCCCATCTCAAAATATCGTGCACCCAATTGCAAAAATACGCAGCAACATGTAAAAAATCGTTCATCTCCTTTACAAAAATCGTGCACCCCCATCACAAAAAATCGTGCAGCAAAATGTTAAAAATCGTGCATCCTATTACAAATATCAAGTGCATCACCCATTACAATAATCGTGCACCCTGCTTACAAAAATCGTGCACCATCATTACAAAATCGTGCACCCCTATTACAAAAATCAAATGCACCACCTTGACGAAATCATACACCCAATTACAAAAATCATGCATCAACACGTTAAAATATCGTGCACTTCATTACAAAAAATCAAGTGCACCACCACCTTTACAAAAAATCGTGCAGCAACATATTAAAAAATTGTGCACCACAATGTTTAAATCGTGCACCCCCTTACAAAAAATCAAGTGCACAACTTTTATAAAAAGCGTGCACCCAATTACAAAATCGTGCAGCAACATGTAAAAAAAATCATGCACCACATTTTTAAAATCGTGCACCCCAATTACAAAAATTGATTTTACCAACGTGGTGCACGATTTTTGTAAATTGTGGTGCTCTTGATTTTTATCATGGTTGTGCACTTGGTTTTTTGTAATGGTGGTGCACGATTTTTGTACATTGATGCATGATTTTTTGTACATTTCGGCACAATTTTTTGTACATTATTGCATGATTTTTTGCACGTTAGTGCACTTAATTATTGTAGCACCACCATTCATGAGCAGTTCAAATCCAAAATTATTCTGAAAAACCCAAACAAAATAAAAACCCAAACCATCTACATAAAAATCCATCTCTTTCACCGGTGGCGCCAACCCCATCAAAGTCATAATTTCAAATCAAAATCAAAATCAAAATCAACCCAAAATCTAACAAGCATGTCCAACTCAAAAATGTTTGCAAGCCACAAATTTGGGAATTGTTATCTGCGAAGTTTTCAGAAGAATTTGCAAGGCACGGATTTTTTCGCACATATGATTTCAGGCAGATGGTCAGAGATTCACGTAGATAGATTGGAGAATTCGGGCAGATGATTTCGTTTGCGACCGTACATCACCAGCTCCACATAAAGTTTTAGGAATTACGTGAAGATTCTCCTAGTGCAAGATTCCGATGGCTGCAGCTGTCGTCAGTAATTGTAGTGGTGGGAGGAATGAGTTTAAGAATGTGGTGGAGACATACGCTCTTGGAGATAGGTGAGAGGGTATTTTGGTAAGAATAAATGAACTAACAGATTACAAGTTTAAAAAATGGATATATGTGAATAAAAGTTTCACAAATGAGTATTGTTAAGAAAAATTATTTTTTTCCCTGGATTTAGTTGAATTATTATTTTGGTATTGATACCTTTTTACAATTTCCTCTATTTCCAATTCAGTCAAAAATAACTTTCTAAAGCCCAACAAACCAGACCCAATTATAACACCCAACAATCTAAAGCCCAGTTATGATGGCCATCAACCTCGTTGCCTAATAAGTAATAAACCAAGACTAGACGAGAACCTCAAACTTTCCTATCCTCGGGAGAACTTGACGAGCCTGTCGATGGCATTTAATATATAGTATAGTAATAATGGCTAATATCAGTAGTCATTAGAAACCCGATTTTTTAGAGCTCTCGCGTCTCAGTCGTACTCAAAAACTTCAGAACACTTTATGTTCTATCTGGCTTGTATTCTATGTTTTTAATCAAAACAAACACAAGTGTATGTTTTAGAAGAATAAGGTTTTAGAAATCCAAGAAAGATATACTTTTAAGCATCGAATGACTTGAAACTTAATAGTATAAACATATGTTCTGAATTTTTACTCCCTTCTACTATATTGTGATTAGATGTAATAATCATTGTTCTATTATAATGAAGTGGGAAACCGTTTTACTGATTTCAAACCCCACCCCTACAACATGTGAATCTTTATTACAATCTCTTTTTTGTATGGATAATTCTAGAAATGAGAGAACTTTATGGGGGTGTATTCATTCTTGAGATTCAATGACCTTTAATGATGTTTTTTAAATGATAGGCTTTTATGGAATTGATAGAGTTCTATTTACTTTTATACAATCACACGGAATTATCAAATAGTTTTATAGACTCTTGGAGACTTCTTCATTGAATCCTGTGGGATTTTATTACAAGATTTTAGACATTCATAAATATGACATTTGAACCAGTTGATTCTGTGGATAACTTTTTTCTCGTGTGGACTTTTTAATACACACTATAAACATTCTTTTGTACGAAACGAGCAAAAGTCCAAATCTTCAGGGTGGGTGTTGGAGGATTTTTTATGTGTTTTTGTTGTACACAGAATTTCAAGATTTGTGCTAAAGAATTTTATAAGTGTCATTGAAAATCTATTGAAATTTTGGATATTTACAGACTTTTATAAATTTTAGAAAGTCTAATTTGAAAATCACATGATTTTTTTAAAACTCCACGAAAGTTTAATTTAAATAAAATTAGACTTCTTATAAGCATATAAAAGTTAAGATTCAGACTTTTAAAGTATAGAAAAATCGTTAAAAGTCCCTTTAATATTTACATAATTCGGTTGAGATAAAACATATACGATTGTTGTTCTTGTTTAGTTTGTTTTTTTATAATCGTATCAAAATAGTTTTTTTATAGAAAAATAAAAAAATATGTTTCTTTAAACAAATTAAAACGCACCGTTCCTTTTTGGATGAAAGGAAATCACCCCTATCCGTTGGTCCGGTGGCACAACTTCCCTTCAGCAATGGCATCCTCTCTAATCTCCCTCTCCACCCCCACCCCTTCCACAATGATACCGCTGCTTCACCATTCCTCTTCTCATTTTAAGGTACTGTGTATAACTGCATTTATTCACTCTTTCATATATCACACACCCTCAAATGTGCTTTCTTTGCCAATTAACAGGGAAATATACGAACTTTAAAGGAGAATCCATTTGTATTTCCGTCCATAAAACTCTCCCACTCTAAAACAAAGCAGAGGAAACCACTTATCGTTCTGAATTCATCTGTTTCTGGTGTCCAAGAGACTGTAATTGCGGTCCAGACCATTCGTTTCCGTCTTAATAACTTGGGGCCGCAACCTGGGTCGCGGAAGAAATCGAAGAGAAAGGGGAGAGGTCATGCTGCTGGACAGGGTGGCAGTTGTGGGTTTGGAATGAGAGGTCAGAAATCTAGGTCTGGTCCTGGGGTTCGAAAGGGGTTCGAAGGTGGACAGATGCCGCTGTACCGGAGGATTCCTAAGTTGAGAGGGATTGCAGGAGGTAAAGTTTTGTTGTAAAGATTGAAATTTTTCATCATTTAGTTCGTCATCGGTATGTATTTGTAGCTAGCTTAGCTTATATACGGATGTGTGGAACTGTTTGTGGTATATTTTCCTATGATGCAGTTGGCTTATTTTATGTTTGCAGTTAAGTGGTCAAGGCCTCAAGGGTATTAGTATCACTACGATAATCCAACAGGGTTTTTTATGTCCCTAGCAATGTAATTAGTCTTTCATCGTACTGTGTTCATATTAATTATCATGGGTCTAAATCCATTAGCAATACTTTTCTTCCATTTTTGCTGCTAAAGGAGTAGGATCATGGACAGCTAGAATCTCAACGCCTGAAAATTGGATCTTTAAATGTGTTATATTTTGAATAGGGCATCATGGTTATCCAAGGTTCAGTGTCATGTTTAATTCCATGAGGAATGTCAATGGCAGTATTGATCAAATCAAATCGACATGGCATAGGATTTTGGTGCAACTCTTTGATATCCATTTTGAAAGTAGCTTAAATTGCATTTGGCTTTGAGGAAAGGATTTGGAAGAAGGATCTCAAATTACTCTATATGAGATGGATTTAAAATCCACTCAAATAACTCAAAAAGTAGCTTAAAAGAATTTCAAATCCCTTGTAAAATAGATTTATACTAACAACTTAATGTATTTATTATTACGGATTTGAAATCTTTAGCTCCAAATCCATCAATTCAAATGGTGTCTTATTGATTGGGTGATCTATGAAATAAAAACTGAAATTATACTTGGATTGGTAAATAATTTGATAACATTGAGATAGTGTCATGAGAGGATTAAAAACGAAAGTTGAACTCGTATGGTTAGTGTGAGGTTTTGTGGTTGCTTTAAGCTCAATTTTTCTATGCCATAGGTGGATTTGGGAAGGATGTGAGGCATGTATATACCCCTATTAATCATGAGAAACAATAAATCAATGGTTTAATACGTCATGGATTTTAGGGATTGCGAGATTATGACGGAATGATAAGTAGCAGTGACATGATAGTGAGGGATGGGAAGATCATGACTAGTTAATTAGAGGTTTAGTGATATGCTATTGAGTGTGAGAGGTTACGAGGATAATGAGATTATCTTAATTCAGCTGATTTGTGTAAGGAAAAAAGAAAGAGTAGTTTATACAGTGAAAGTTTTGGAGCCTTTCAAAAGGACCTTTATAATATCGGAAGTATTGAATGGTGGAGATTTCAAATTTTGAAAAATGGTATAGGACTTTAAACAGATTTAAACTGGAATAATGGGAATGAATACAATAAATATCAATAAACATTCATTAGGAGTATCCTAAAGGCTTAAAAACAATTTTGGAACATAGATTTCAAGGTTTGTGAATTTAAGCGAACAACTAATCATATCAACATTACCTGTAGGATTTTGAAAGCTAAATGATATGGCATTTAAATCTAAACGCAATGAAGAAGATAGCCGAAGCTTGATTATTAATATTCTATGGAAATAAGTAGTAAAAAGTTTCGAATAAATATCAGTATTAGTAAGAATTCGAATATTTGATGAAGTAAATGGAGAATATCAAATAAGTTCCCAAATTAGTCTCAATTTGAATAAAATGCTTTAAAGATATGCAAATTTGAAATCATTCAAATCCGTAGGGGGAAATATCTGGGAATTACAGAATAGCGAGGAGGAGCTTCATAATGAGCATTATATATCTGTTAATGAACCCCTCTGTGCACCATTTCTTTCATGTCCGTAAACGTTTGCTTCAATTAAATTTTGTCACTGGTATTCACACATGTATTATCCTGGTAAGATTCCATAGTTTAAACTTTGTCTTACATTCACTAATTTCAGTAGTACTCCCTGATGTGTATCCGGGCACATACCACTGAATTAGTTTAAGTTTTTTATAAAGATTATTCATAACATACACACTTCAATCTGATGGCTACTATTTATTCCGTAGGTTATGTATAAGCTATAGAGTTTATTTCTGTAGCATCAACTGCAGAAAGTGTTTTACACTAACCTCGACTACATTTAATTCATACCATTGTTGATAAATGTGTCTTTTTTTTCCAATTAAGGTATGCATGCCGGATTGCCGAAGTACGTGCCGGTCAACTTGAAAGATATCGCTGATGTGGGATTTCAAGAGGGAGAAGAGGTTTCCCTGGAGTCGTTGAAGACAAGAGGCCTGATCAACCCGTCAGGAAGGGAAAGGAGACTACCTCTAAAGGTAATGATTAGACAACAAACTTTGCTTATTTGCATTTATTAGTCATACGGACGTATAATTAGTTTGTACATTATTTTGCACTTTTGACGAGACATGTTAAACCACCACCCCAAAGAGAATAGGCATGTTAAACTTGCGGTTTCTGGTCCTTTGCACTTTGACCTTCTTTGTTAAATATTCTCCAGTTCACTAATACAAATTATGTGCTGCAGAAATGATTGCCTGCTGTATCTCCTAATGTAATGACCACGCTGGTAGAATATTTATGTTGGGCGGAGTTAAATCAGACATCTAGGGTTCTTAGTTTTGTGCATTTTATATTGTTTTAGTTCTTGTCCAAGAAAAGGAATATCTCATGGATCAGCTTGCCCACAGATGATACCATTTTCCTCTCTGGTCCCCTATCCTAATCAGAGCATTTCCATATTCACTCACATTTGGTCTTTTTGTTGGCTATCCGTCGTTAGCAGCCTCTTTCTAAGATGGATGGAGAAATGTGATATTGTGAACTTCCTGCTAGCAGATTGTGATGGTGGAAAGGCGAGATTGCGAAATCTGTAGACTGGTTAAGAACTACTTACTAGTCTTAAGACTGGTTGGATTGGAAGGACGTAAAAGAAAATGTTTTTAAGGATAATCAGAGATGTTTTGAGGCGTGCAAAAACTGTTTAAAGCTTGTAGGATTCTGATAGTTGTAAATGGCTACTTTTCAAAAGGTCGTCTAGATGGCCAATTCTTGAGTGCAGTTGGAATTGACCCCAACATTTTTGCCTATGCGATCATAAATGACGAGAACAAGCGTTCTCGTGTTTGGTTTTTGATATTGTTTGAGAATGATGTACCTTTAAAAAACAACATCCGTGGACATTTACGAGTGATCGATGGAAAAGGGGTTGATTTCTGATTTTGAAAACCTGAACATTTACATAGCAACATAAGCACAGATGTTGGGCATCATATGGCTGTGAACTGTGACAACCAAAAAGCACCCTTTTATCAAAAGATTCTTGTTACGTTAAGTTTTCTGCCTTTTTGCATCCCATGATGAGCGTAAAGATAGGCGACATTGTTCCTTGTCTATTAAAATGCGAAGTTTCATTGAATATTTGTTGATTTTTTATGTTGATGTAATCTTCAACATAACCTTTGACCTGCTTGCTCATGTGTGTCATAGTACGAGAGTACATAGAAGCAAAGGCCTTGTTTTCAGCATTCTATCACTGCAATATTATATGGTATGGATTGATTGCTGCTTTTCTGAATATATATGCATATCTTAATATGCTTATGCATTCTTTTGTATGACCTATACGCATCTACCCATGCAGTGTTCATGGTTAAGAAATCTGGAAGCTGTCATGACAGATATTTTGAAAATCTAATATATATCAAGTTTGTATTTATGCTTGGTATTAAGTAGGGGTGTCAACCGAGCGGGCAGTTAAAAATGGGTCCAAATTGGATCGGGTTTGGGTTTGTTATTGTAAATAAAAATTAAAATAAAAGACCGAAAGCGTGGATTAATGATTATTGTTAGATAATTTATGCAAAACTTTGTCTTGAAAAAACTCTCATCCAAAATCCACCATGCCTCAATCATCTATGTTAGTCATCCAAGCACTGGTAAAATTATAAACATTTTGTTGGTCATGAATTATATCGGTATCACCGTATCACACTAGCATTCGAGAAGTCCTTGTTATATATTCTCTGTTTCTTTCAGATTTTAGGTGATGGAGAACTGACTGTGAAACTCGATTTCAAGGCTCGTGCCTTCTCAAAGTCGGCAAAAGAGAAGCTTGAGGCTGCAGGTTGCTCTTTAACTGTACTCCCGGGCCGGAAGAAGTGGGTGAAGCCATCAGTGGCTAAGAACATTGCACGAGCCGAAGAATATTTTGCCAAGAAAAGAGCAGCAGCTAATGCCACTTCTTAACCTTGATCATTTACCTCAACTCGAATGTTGGTTTATGAAAGACAAGTTACACATTAAAGTGAGCTGTAACTCTGATGTTTCACAGAATATTGAAGGTTTGAACGTGCAGTTTAATTATGTTTTATACCATCGAGTATTTTTGTTGCACCCTTCAAAGTGGAAGTAGTGGTCCAACTAGGTCCGAACTGAACGATGTGTTGGGATAAACATACGAATCAATAACGCAGCGAAACAAATAATTATCCATCTCTTCTGTGAAACTAGCAGGAATCAATATCAAATAGATAACCAATAATTACAGCAAGCACGATCAAGCAAATATAAAAAGACACAAGCAATTTTTAACGTGGAAAACCTTCCCGGTGTGAGAAGTAAAAACCACGGGATTGTAGTCCACCAAAATAATCTCCATTATAATGAATAGTGAGATTATAAACTGTCTACAATCAGGAATCAACAATACACAACCATTATTCACTTTCAAGATAACAAATTCTTGAATTAACAAAATAATGGAAAGATCTCACCCAAAGGCCTTTAAATCAGAATCTGTTACCGTCGATAAAGATATCCAAATTCGATCTACACCGTTCAAAGCATACCCCAAGATGTTATGAACACATGATCCAAATTAGATCCCAATCCAACGGTTAAATTTCTATCAATGTCCTATACAACCAGGCAGCTCCAGATTCAAGCGAGAAACCGGCAGCCTCTGTTCAACCTTATGAAAACCAACCCAAGCGCCAACTAAATCCGATCTCCATTGTTCACTATTTAGTACTCACTTGTGAACGTCCTGTCCAAATTACAGCTCGATCCAATGGTTGAGTTTTGCGAAAACGATTTTGCAAGAAGGTTGTTCTGCACAGATTTTCATATCCGAAAATCTCACTTCTTTCTCTCTCTCTATTGGTGTGTTTTTTTTTTATGTAGAATCTGATGGTGTGCTATGGTTTTAGACACCATTAAATACTCCATATGAGCTTGCACCATATGGGTCAATCTATTGGACTTGAGCCATCTCCACATGAGGAAACACAACCCAATAAATCTCCCCCTTTTCTGACTATGTGGAGAGACACGCCATCCCGGCGATCATAGGACAAACCTCAAGCTTCTCTCTTGGCAATACTTTTGTCATCATATCAGCACCATTATCATTAGTATGAATATTTTCAAGTTCAAGCAATTTATCATTGATAACATTTCTCATCCAGTGATATCCAACATCAATATGTTTCGATCTTGAACGAAAAGCATAATTCTTACCAAGATGTATAGTACTTTGATTATCACAAAATACTATGTATCGCTCCTGCTTGAGACTAAGTTCCTCCACAAACTTTTTCATCCATAACAGCTCTTTGCAAGCTTTAGTTGCGGCTATATATTCTGCTTCTGTTGTAGAAAGTGCAATACATTTTTGCAATCTTGATTGCCATGATACAGCGCCACCTGAAAAGGTTACCAAATATCCTGAAATAGATTTTCTAGTATCCACATCATTTGTCATATCTGAGTCGGTGTAGCCAACTAATCCTGGTTTTCCACTTCCAAATCTGAGCCTCAATGTGGAAGTACCTCGCAGATATCTCAATATCCAGTTTACTGCATTCCAATGTTCATTTCCTGGATTTGACAAGTAACGACTAACAACACCAACTGCATAAGCTATATCTGGTCGTGTCCACACCATAGCGTACATCAAATTTCCTACTGCTGAATCATATAGAACTCTTCTCATTTCTTCTATTTCTTTATATGTGGTAGAACTGTGATGAACACCAAGTTTAAAGTGTGCAGCAAGAGGCGAGCTTACCACTTTAGACTCACTCATATTGAATCTTTTAAGCATTTTCTCAATGTATTGCTCTTGTGACATGTACAGTATCTTACTCGCCCGATCGCGACAAATTCTAATGAGAATTTACTTTGCTGGTCCAAATCCTTCATTTCAAAGCGCTTCTTCAACTCATGAATTCTCGAAGCATTCCTGCCAACAATTAACATGACATCCACATAAAGCAATAATATAATAAAGTCATCATCAGAAAACATTTGTACAAATACACAATGATCATAAGTTGTTTTCTGGTAGCCTTGCTCTTCCATGTCTGCTTCACATTTTTTTATACGATAATCTGGGTGCCTACTTCAAACCATACAGGCTCTTTTTCAGTTTGCAAACATAATCCTCTTTTCCTTTCACTGAAAAACCTTCTGGATGTTCCATGTATATTTCTCTATCCAACCCACCATGAAGAAAATCAATTTTAACATCCATCTGCTCGATCTCCAAATCATAAATGGCTGCTAAACAAAGCACAATACGGATAGATGACATTTTAACAACTGGAGAGAAGATTTCATCAAAATCGATACCTTTCTTTTGACTGAAACCTTTAACAACCAATTTAGCTTTGAACAGTGGTAATGAAGTGTGTTCATTCGGCTTCATCCTGTATACCCATTTATTTTTCAAAGCTCTTTTCCCCTTAGGCAGTCTCACCAGCTCAAAAGTATCATTTTCATAAAAGGATTTCATCTCATCTTGCATGGCATCAACCCACTCATCTCTGTGCACATTTTTCATTGCTTCATCATAGTATCCAGGTTCTCCCCCATCAGTCAACAACACATACTCACCGGTAGAAATGTTTTGAGGGTATATGCAGTCTAGAAGGCCTTCTAACCGGAACCTGAGTTTCTGATACTGGAGCCACATGATCATCCTCAACCTCTAAATGACCATCAATACAATCGGTATCATCAATAACAGGCAAGTCAGTCTGAATACCATCTTCAACCTGTACTGGTAATTGATTATGAGGAACTAAATCCAAATCAATCAAATCATCATTAGACTTACTCACTGTCTTATCTGCCTTGTCAATTTCCTTTATGATCTGGTTCTCAATCAACACTACATCCCGACTTCTAATGAGTTTCTTTTCCTCTGGGTCATAAAACCTGTAGCCAAACTCATCCAGACCATAGCCAATAAATATACATTATCAGGTCTTGACATCAAGCTTAGATCTTTGATCTTTATGAATATGAACAAAGGCTTGCATCCAAACACATGTCTCTTATAAACACGCGTAAGTGTTTATAAGAGACATCCTTTTGAAACCACATCATGTCTGGAACATCAAAATTCAAAGAAACACGTGGTGTAATATTTAAGACATGTACAGCTGTACTTAAAGCTTCGCCCCATAATGACCTTGGCAAACCTGCTTCTGAAAGCAAACATCTCACCCTTTCAACAAAAGTTGTATTCATCCTTTCTGCTAGACCATTCTACTCGGGAGTTTTGGGAGGTGTCTTTTGATGACGAATACTTTGTTTCCTACAATGCTCATCAAAAGGACCAGAGTACTCACCTCCATTATCAGTTATGATGCACCTCAATTTCTTTCCAGTTTGTCTCTCAACCAAGACCTGGAACTATTTAAACACATCAACAACTTGATCTTTTGTTTTCAATGTGTACACCCACTTTTTTCCTGAATGATCATCTATAAAAGTCACAAAATAGAATGCACCACCAAGAGTTTTTGTTTTCGTAGGACCACAAACATCAGAATGAATTAAATTAAGTATACCTGGTTGTCTTGAGGAAGTAGATATCCTAAAGACAACTCTGGTATGTTTTCCTGCCAAGCAATGAGAACACTTTTCCAGACACTTATTCTTTATTTCAGGAATCATATTTTTCTTGGCCAAAACCATCAATCCCTTCTCACTGATGTGACTGAGTCTGTTGTGCCACAACTCAACATTATTTTCAGCTTCCACTGTATTATAGAGCGACCAGATACGGTGAACTATGTTTCTTGCTTCTAGCCACAACTAATAAACCTTTAGTAAGTTTCCATTGATCATTAGAGAATGTGCTGCAGAATCTCTCATCATCAAGTTTTCCAACAGAAATCAAATTCAAACGAAGGTCAGGTACATGTTTAACATTTTTCAAAAATAACATCGTACCATTATTCGTCTCCAAACATGCATCTCCCATGCCAATGGCTTTTGATAAGCCATTATCACCCATCCTAACATTTCCACAATCATCTGTTGTATAGGATATAAAGAATCTCTACGAGATGTAGCATGAATGGATGCACCACTGTCAACTACCCAACATGTCTTATTATGTGGAAAAATTAAAAAAAAAACATAATAATGAATGATAAGGAAAATCATCAGTAATAGTAGAAACATGATCGTCACCAGTACCACCGTCATTTTTCTTTTCTTTTGCCTTATCTTTCTTGTTTTATTTCTTTGGTCGTCGACAATACTTTGCTATATGTCCAGTGATACCGCAATTGTAGCACTTGACATTGGCATATCTGTTGAACTTTCTTCTGCCTCTATATTTGCCTTTAGGACCCCTACTTTTACTTCTCCCCCTCTTTTCTGTAACCAGGATATCTGAGTGGGAATGAGAACCATGTGACTTTCTTCTCATCTCCTCATTCAGAACACTGATTTTAGACAAATCCATGGTAATGACACCATCTGGGGCAGAGTTAGATAAAGAAGTCTTGAACGTCTCCCATGAATCAGGCAATATACCAAGAAGCCATAAACCATGTACTTCTTCATCAAACTTTATATTCATTACAGCTGATTGATTAATAATACCCTGAAAAGCATTCAAATGATCTGTCATAGGATTTTCATCTTTGTATTTCAAACCCATCAGTTGTTTGATCAAATACAACTTGTTATTTCTAGTTTTCCTAGCATATAACTGCTCAAGTTTGGCCCACAAAGATCGTGCATCTGTTTCATCACTGACATGGTTCAACACATTATCATCTACCCACTGTCTAATAAAACCACACACCTGCCGATGCAATATTTTCCATTCAGCATCACTTTTCTTTTCGGGGTTTGTACTTTCAACTAGGGTTGGAATAAACCACACACTCCTCCCTTTGCACACAATAAAAACAATCGACCCTTATTTTCTTTCCCCCTCCTATCCGACTTCTCTTTCCTGTAAGGAATCCAACATGCAATACGCAGCGGAAATAAATTTTTGGATTCCAAACCGAGGACCTATACAGAGTTAATCATATCGGGGTGAAAAGAATCATACCCTTGTAGCGTGTTTGAGCCGAATTCCACGAAGCAGCACGTCCAACGCGTCCTCGAGTCAGTAGTAAAACTTTTCAAGTTATGCTTCTACGGTATCCACACGATTATGTCGATGAAGGGATGTTGAAGAACAAGTTGCTAGACTTGATCTTCAACCGTGAAAGAGATGAAGATGCCAAATAAAGTGACGGCACCTTTCTCATAAGTTGTCTGCTAGGTTTTGTGTTTGTTAATTCTCAATTAACGTATATCCTTTAACCTAATGACCAAGAATATATATATATACATGAAGGTGGCGGCTAGATAAACCATAGGCTTTCTTATTTGGCCCGATATATTATATGTATATATAATATTTTATGATTAAGACTCTTCTTAATCAAATTAATTCATCCAATGAATTTTATCTACCCTTCATCGATTTAATCTTTTGTGCGACCCATTAGGATCTTGCAACGTTGGTAGTGACATAGAATCTAATTTTATGTCACAAGCAATGAGCGGTATCAAGCAACACATCAAGGCTACCCAAGTTACAAGAATGCCATTGACTCGACATAACCTATGGCCTGTGATAATATTAACCATGTAACTTAATCCATTTGACCTATGTGTTTAGATTAAACACGAGTCATGGAATAGTCATACTCGTATAGTTTAATCTTTTATTTCTTGATCCTCAAGTTGACTAGAATAAACGAATAAGCTCGATATCACATATCGACTCATTCGAGCATGGTCATGTAATTATGCTTGAATGAAATAGATCCGACAATTATTACATGCTTGAATGAAATAGATCCGACAATGAAATTCTCATGTTTGCTTGTCAAGATTTTTAACATTCTTCAAAGTGCATCGCATTTTCCAGGATTGCTGGAAGTACCCGATGAGTTGATGGCAGTGTGACATTTAATTAGGAACAAATGTTTTCTTCTCTTGTGAACTTCGTGAAGTGAATTGTGCGAGACCCCAAAAGTTAATGTGACACTGCATAAATAGGAACATGTTTTTTTATCATACTTTGGTTAATTAACTTAATTTTTCTAAATTAATTCCGAATCAACTAAACATTTGAGCTTAAACTCGAACATAAAAAAAATTGCTATTAAACTCCATTCGATCATTTTTTACAGCTATTTGCTACTAACCAATCCTCCATACCATGGGTTGAGGATAAGCCTAAATCAAAGAGCTAAGAGATAATATGGATAAAAAAATATTTGCAACCAAAATGGTATAAACTTGGATCAACAAGATCCAAGGTAAACTTAAAAAAATAAATTTGAAGTACAAAATGGCGGAAAAAGAGATTTGTTTTGTGTTCTTATTTCTCAAAATATCAAATTATTTTAATCTGAAATACCAAAATTTCACAAGAGATCCAAGACACCCCTAAAAATCGATTTTCATAAAAAAAATTTAGGACTGGAATTACGAATCATCAAATCAAAGCACAAGAAGAAAAATGAATAAAAAGTTCATCGCCTTACGACATTTCTCAAGTTATCATGTAGGAAAAAAAAACCATAAGCTAGATATCAATAATTGTCTGGACAAAACAAATGGAAAGCACTCAATTCTGCACCATCATTGTCCTACAAGTTAAGAACATCAGAACATGCAGCAGGCGCCAAAAATTGACAAACCAACATGCAGATATATGACTAAAATGATACACAAGTTTCCTTCTTCAAAGAGTAAGCAAGTCACTGGGTATTCCGAACAGTAGTTGGATCTACAGTTATGTAGCTCATAGAAAAGGAAATGGACGAGAGTCGGACAGAGTGCATATATACATATGAAAGATATACTAACTCCTAAAGCAATACACGGGCGTGATCTACACATATGAACGTAGAGAAGAAGGGCCTTCTAGGATTAACTGCATTTCTCCAACAAGTCTGGGAATCATCCCCCGAAATACGTAGCACTGCAATGCAAGAATTAAAGATCAATCAATCACAAACTATCGATATGGCCTTGAGAAGTGATAAAGTGATGGATATCTAAGGTGTGTATCAGAAGAAGTACGTGCAAATTCAGATTGGAAACAAGTGCCGCCCATAGGGTACTTCAGTATCATGGACTTATGAAGAAATTACAAATTGTGATCATTTGGGACGTCAAATATCTTTAATATCAAGAACGGAATAACATAAGATGCACTACATGAAAGTGAACCATATGAACAAAGGGGGTTCCATCCACATACATAAATTACATTTTGATTTATAAAAAGCAAAAAACAAGTGCTATTTTTTAAACGCAACAGGGGCAATTTTTTAAAAGAGCTAGGGTCCTACGCCCATTTCAGATTCATCAACTTATGGAATATGAGAAAGAAGCAGCCGATTAAACCTGAAACAATTTTGGTTAAGCCATTGGTTCCACCTATCACAGAATTCCCTCAAATTTTAAGTAAGACAAATCATCACGCTACATACGCAACTCCATTTAACAAGCCGGCGAAGTCTATTTCACAAAAAATGTATATACAATGACAGGCAATCCAGGTGAATTAGATAAACAATATGACAATTTGTAAGCTTTTACTTCTCATCTCACCCTGAATGGGAATCATTACCATTGAGAGCAGAAGCTGATGGGTGTAATACCAGAATCAGAATCCATGAGGATTCATGGAGAGACCAGCATCTAAGTGCCCAGAGATTTTATCCTTGCAAGTCGGACACATATAGCCAATTGACTCTGATGGAGTTTCTGATTCAACAGTGTCAAGTTTGAACTCTGCTCTGCACCATACACACACCGTTGTCATCTGATTTGAATCTAGTGCATTAAACGTAACTTCCTCCGAACCAAACGTAACCGAGGAATTAAATCCATCAACTATCCCAGCTATATTTCCTAAATTCATGGAGCTTCCAGATAAAGATTGCAACTCTTCTCCATTCATAAACTCGTACTTGAAGGGTTCTAGGTCATCAAACCTCAGCTCCTCAAATTCTGTAGCATTCCCAAGCTTCTGACCAACCAATGAAAATTCATGTTCTACCTGCAGTTGTTGCATTTTAGATAGAATTTATTAGCTCAACGTTAAGTTGATTCAGGAAAAAAAATCAACTACACTCGAATAATGAGATAAGAAAATGGATGATTTTGCTTAATCCTGGAAATTTGATTTTGAGTGAATGTACAGAGTTGTGCTCAATGGCATTTACAAAGTCATAATACATCGGATGCATTTTTATAATTGACAAGACAATAAAATCATAAAATAAGATATCAGTTTCCACATTGGGGAGATATTTTCAGCACCTGTAGTCTTGGAGTGGTGAACATAAAGTTTGTTAAATTTTTAAATCACAACAAACATGATCAGGAACACGATCAAGAAGTGTTAAATTTTCTTAATTCTAGTGATGAATTTATTTCAAACACTTCCATCATCACAACCATCCGACAGAATATAGAGATTGTTCCCTTTCCAGGCATCTCAATTACACACTGTTTATTGGCTAACTTTTCGGTCAAAAAAAGTAGCGCACCCCAGAGTCAACCAGACTAAATATAAGTTTCAGGTATCCAAGATTAAGTCCGCGTCTCTTTGCCAATATCATTTTCCAAAAAGAAGACAAATACCTACGTAATTATCACCCCTCACCAAAAAATAATTTTTAGCTGATGGTTTACCTTATTTGACAGAGAGTCCAAGGAAGGGAAGAACTGAAATGATTGAGTCAAGGGCACAGATGCAACTGCGCCTGGAAACTCAATTTCCCCAACAGTTAATCCATGAGTATCTTCCAGATGATCATTACTTGGATTTGAACATCCATTACCAAAATTCATCTCCAAATTACTATTTCCATATATATCAATGTCTTGTGATCCAGTATATTCTGAGTCATTTACGCACTTGCCATCAATCTGAATGTCCATATTCGAAGTGTAATCGTTGATGACCACACTATCAGTATCCATCATGGCTTGGCTGCCATGTGCATTCAAGTCTATGTAAGTAGATCTGTCAACCTTATCTTCTCCCTGCACTACAGGAGCAGAAACCAAATTTAATTCATTATCACTACAGGCAACTGGAGCTTCTTCCAAGTTAAATGCAATAGGAGGAAGATCGCTTGTGTTCTGTTCACAAGTTTCCACTTTCGGCGTTTCAAGTATTGAACTTTGGGCTATTTCAATTAAAGCATCCATTTTTGATGTCCTTGATAGCAATGCCTCCTGCGATGGAGATTTTTCGTTCTTCGGGGTGGTGCTTGGAGGAGCAGTTATTTCACTGGAATTTTTCACAGAATTCCTCACATGTACACCAACATGGCCATTATAACTACGTCTTTCTTCAAAAACCTTGTGACAGAACTGGCATTCATATTTTCCATCTTTGATGATCACGCCTTCGCCAACAGGGGTCCCAATTCTGCACCTTCTCACAGTCTTTTGATGGAATGCAATCAGATGCTGCAAGTACACATTCTTCTCATCAAAAGTCATGTTGCATTTGGCACATTCAAAGATGTCCTGAACTTGAACTTCAGGAAGGTTTTCTATGCCCTTTGAGCATTCATTATTCTCATGTGCACCAGATGAGGCTCTACCCAAAGTAGAATGGGGTGGCACGTCATGCCATGTGACTCCCTTTTCGACCGCAGAATGTACATTCTGTTGCATATCCAGTTAGTTGCATTTCACAAATTAATAGAGAATATGACAAACACCGAGTGCTTACCTTTGCAGTTGACTCGACATATGGCTGTTGAATGATGAAAGTCTTCTGTACCCTGGGATGATCTGCACCACCACCCCCAAAATATGATTTCAAAAAGGATGCAGCCTCTTGGCATGATAAAAATTGTTGTCCAGTAGGGCTGTGGTTTTTGTTTTTGGTTGGTGGGGGTGGGGGTGGGGGTAGGGGTGGGGAGGAGCAGATAAACAGGTTAAAACATAGCAATAATTTAAGCAACACAAGGAATGAAACAAAAACTGGAAAAATGAGTACAAGCCACAAGGGATAAAAAAGGAACGATTTGTCAGACAACAAGGTAACTGGTTTTCAAGAAATGTATTCAGCTTTAGCATGATCATAGCGAATGGAAAATCACCAATTCACATTGCCTAACTATCGTGCATTTATATCCACAAACAAATTAGTTTCATAAATTTCAATAGTAGCATTAATAACAAAATTGAGAGAAACCTTCCTAAAGCTAAGTAGAACTAGTAAACAATGTAAAGTACGTCAGCAGGCCTGAGACCAGTATTACATATTTTTAGAGATGTCAAACGGAACGGACGGCACGAGCACGGCACGACGCGGAGCGGCACGAAACGTTTTGCTACAGTGCCGTGGGCCGTGCCGTGCCGGGCCAAGGGATGCCGGCCCGTGGGCTGGCACGGCACGGCACTGTTTATTATTATTATTATTTTTAAAAATTAATCAGCGATCGATCGCCAATATAACTAGCAATCGATCGTCAATGGCATCCGGTAAAAAAAATGCCGTTCAACGGATTTTTTAAAAAAAAAAAAACTTTTTTTTGTTGTTGTTATATATAGGTGTGTGCCGAGGAAACATTTTATCCTCTCAATCTCTAAGCTCTATATACTTGAACGCTATACTCTCAATTTGTTCACAAGAAGAAAGAAGTTCGTCTTACGTTTGCCAATACAAGCACAAGCAACAAAGTCAATACTCCTCCTAGCAAATATTTGGTAACTTTTATATTTGTTGCATTAGATAATTGTAGTCTATATACATAATGACCGATTCATCTTATAATGTGAATTATGATGATGAAATCGATCAATTTCAAGAAAATGAAGAAAACACACCAAATATTCAATTATCAAGTAGAAGAACTTCAAAAAAAAGAACTAGTAATATATGACAACTATTCGATGTAGAAAATGTTGAGGGAAAGGAATCAAGGGCCGTTTGTAAAAAAATGTAAAAAAGATTATGCATATGCTTCGTCTGGTGGTACATGTCATTTATTAAGACACATGGCTAAACATGAAAGACAACCAACTGATGGTAACCAAACTAATCTTTCACAATTCGGTACTGGTAGTAGTAGTTCAAGTTTAGGTATTTTCACTTATAATGTTGGAAGAGATATGAGATAATTAGCTAAATACATAGTATGGGCGGAGAAACCTTTTTCAATGGGAGTGGATGCGAAATTCATTAATTATATTCATTTACGTTTGCAACCTCAACATAAACGATTTTCAAGGAATACTATTAAATCGGATGCATTCAAAAATTTTAATGAATATAAAGCAAATTTAATTACGTATTTAGGTAATCTTTCTTCGAAAGTAGCACTAACAAATGATATTTGGACAACTTATATTGGCAATGCCTCATATCTCTGTGACACAGGACATTGGATTGATGATAACTGGGCCGGCACGACCCGTTTGACATCTATACATATTTTGTCAAAGGGACGAAACCAAACAGATACAAATGAAGGATACCTGAAGAATACAGACTATCGACCACAGAATAACTAGAAGGTTGAACACCCCAAATACAAACTTTTAGAAACATTGGGAAAAGATACAAAAATTACTTGCTGGACATGTAATATTACTTATGAAATGAATTTATCTTCTCAAAGTGACTGTTTTAATCAGATTCCACTTGCAAAAATTCCTAAAGGTCAGCAAAAACAAAATTATTGCAGCACCGAGGGTCAATTATTTGTTCTTAGTGCGTATGCAATTCAAGAACTTCTAAATATACTGGATGATTGTACTTCACTTAAATGTTTGACATAATGGTGCCGAGAATTTAGTAAATGCAATCATAAAAGTAAACATATATTTCCTAACATCAATTGCGATATGAAGAAAACCCGAAATTCTACAACCTTATGTATCTGCGGCAATAGATGGAGGGACGGAAACCACGCCTCCTAATTCCAAGCAAGACCTTCCAGCCAATGGGTAATGCGTCTCCCAACATACCCGCATCAACATACTTCCTCTTCTTTCTAGTGCTACACCACTGCCCCTCCAAACTCCACAAAAACCCCAAAACACCCTCCTCAGTTACCAATCCGGCAGTCCTGCTCCTCAATTCTTGCGCGAACGATTCATCACCATTCTTCCCCAATTCCTCCAAATTCACCGCCTCACCCTTGTTATTCACTTTTTGCAGCTCACCACCAACGCCTGTCTCCAAAAAACTTTTCCTATTCAAATTCTTATTTTTTCTTACCCTTTTCCGATTCTTCTCCGCTGCATGGAGTTTGATTATCAGATTTTCTTGTAATCCTTGAAACCCTGATTGCTGGGAATCCTCCGTCACCGACAGTATCGCCTCCGCCTGTGGAGGAGGAGGAGGAGGCGGAGGCGGTGCAGGTGGGGGAGGATTGTGGTTGCCATTCATAAAGTGCTTCAGGTAATGGATAATGGAGTGGTTCACGGGGTCCGAGGAGGAATGGGAATCTCGAGGGGGTTTGAGGGATGGGTGTGGGCCGGGGAGTCGGAAGTGGGAACGGTGCAGTAAGCGAGAGTAGGTCTGTCGGCGGCTGCCGGCGGACTCGTTGAAGAGAGAGCGATCGAGTTGGGGACAAACAACATCGTCTGTGCTGCGTAGGTCGAAGGAGGAAACGGAGCAAAAAGAGAGGGCTTGCAGATCCAATTGAGACAGACTTGTGACGTCTATGTACTTTAAAGCTTCCACCTTTAAGCAGGTATCTCCGCCGGGGGAAAAGGACCGTGGTGGTGGTGGTTCGGCGGAGGCAACACTGGCCATTGCTCGGCGGTTTCAGTAAAAACCATTCACAATTAGGGAAGATGGACCGAATTAGTCAGACGCCCTATTAGGTTCAATTTTTTAAAACAATATATAGCTTATCTGAATTTGATCTGTTAAAAATATTTCACATCGTCAGTGCTACTCTTAAATTTTTTAGAGATAAATAGCGGACAACCCCAACATTCACACATTTCTGCGCTTCACTATCTATCCTTTCAAAAAGTGTATTTAATCCCCGAATAATTGTAAATAGTACATTTAATCTCTTAAACAATATTCAGGGACAATTTTTCCGAATATTCTAGATGGATATTCCCTCACATGCATATCACATGTCACGATCGAAAGTATGTATGTCTTTTCATGTAGTTTTTTCTGCAAGTATTTTACGAGTAAATTCATCGACGGTGTGTATACTCGTAAAATTCAGTTTCTTTTTTATGTATTTTCTGATGGGTATATTAGTAAAATTCCTACGAAAAATACATGAAAAGACTTGCATATCATCGGACTAAAATATTAAAATATTACAAAAACAAAAAAAAATTTGAAATTAACGTTATAAATAAAACATTTATTAAATTATAGGAAATTGTCAGTTGAAGAAACGATTTTTACTTTTTTTTTATTTTTTAATTTTATTTTTAAAATAAGGTGAAATCGTTTTTTTAAAATTTTAAATATAATATAATATATATACTTTAATATAATAATAATAATTATTAGTATATTATATAAAATATTATATACACATATATATACACGTATTTATATATATATATTATAATATTATATAATATATATAGATAATATATTATTATTATCAATATATATATATATATATATATATTATAATAAAATAATACTTGTTTTCGAGTCTTGTCGAGTTGTACAACGCATTCCGAATATATGTACTCTAATGATGCATCGTTACCATCTCGTCGGGTCATGATCGTAGGTAGATCATACCCCATAGATTTATTATTATTATTAAATATTAATTATTATTTTTTTATTTTTATAATAATAATAAAAATTATATAAAGATGTCAAACTGAGCGGACGGTGATAGATTTGTGTACATTATTATTAATAATTATTCTTATTAATAAATATTATTATTATCCGTTTTACACAAATCTATCACCGTCCGCTCAGTTTGACATCTTTATACAATTTTTATTATTATTATAAAATAAAAAAATAAAATTAATATTTAATAATAATAATAAATCTGTGGGGTATGATCTACCTACGATCATGACCCGACGAGATGGCAACGATGCATCATTAGAGTACATATATTCGGAATGCGTTGTACAACTCGACAAGACTCGAAAAAAGTATTATTTTTATTATAATATATATATATATATATATGTAATATATATTATTATAATATATATATATATATATATTGATAATAATAATAATAATATATTATCTATATATATTATATAATATTATAATATATTATATTATATATATACAAATACGTGTATATATATATGTGTATATAATATTTTATATAATATACTAATAATTATTATTATTATACTAAAGTATATATATTATATTATATTTAAAAAATTTAAAAAATGAAAAAGGTTAAATCGTTTCTTTAAGAAACGATTTCACCTTTTTTAAAAAAAAATTAAAATATAAAAACAAAAGTAGAAATCGTTTCTTCAACTGACAATTTCCTATAATTTAATAAATGTTTTATTTGTTACGTTAATTTCAAATTTTTTTTTTGTTTTTGTAATATTTTAATATTTAAGTCATCTTTTCTGGTCTTTTTATCTTTATTATTTTGTGAGTTCTTATTTTTTTCTAATTTTTTTTTTCTAACAGCCATCAGCAAGAGATTTATGAAGCTAAAGCTGGAAATGAACTACTTGACGTCATTCTTTCCAAGGTTAGTACTTTTTTGTAATAATTATTGAAAATGGATGGATCATTCATTTTATATGACTTGTACTATTGTCATTATGTATTAACAATTACTCGATAAATTTTGTTTCTATTCAAATAACTAAACTCGCTTCTAAAATTTGGTTTCAAATCCAACAGGGTAGTTATGGTGTTGATCAATCTGTTGCCCATGAATTTTTTCCCGGGTCACCGCCGAGTAGAGTATCTAACCCACTAATTCAAGATGCACGCTTCGGGGATGAAAAATTTACCCCGGTATCACCACGTGCAATCCCAACCCCATCTGAAGGGTCGTCAGGTCTGGCCCTGGCCCATTCTCCATCATCCACTCGCAAGGGTGGATGTGTTAGAGCAAATTTTGGTAACAGTCCGGCTGTGAGAATCGAGGGTTTCGACTGCCTCGACAGGGATAGGCGAAACTACAGCATCCCAGCCCTGGCCTAGAGTGTACTAGTACAAGAAACTCGAGCCGATTTTCATCCGACTCACTTTTGTTCTCGCAAGAAGATTTTTTTGCACATTCTTGATTGTGTGAGCTAAGTAATAGGCCAATTGTTAATATATTTTTTTGTTGTTTAAAAGTTGTGTATATAATGTTATGTCATTGTAAGTATGAGTTGGAAGATGTTAACCTATTATAACCCTCTTTGTATTGGTGTAAGTACGAGATGGAGGGGGATTCTTGGTAATTTGTGTTCCTATGGGAGTCATTTTTGAGATATGATTCTGGAGGGCAGTAGAATTTGTATGATAGAGAATCTGCGTGGTATTGAGTCATTGCTCATAATCTTTTTGTTCTTTTTTGGAAAGAGTCGCTATCTTTTGTAGCCCAATTCGCCTTGTATATATTATAAATTTGTTGTATATTTCTACTTTTATATAGATTATTAAACAATTTAAAGCGTGGTTTGGTTTCATGCTAATATATATTTGATTCTTTGTATGATGATGCGTCTCTTTGTATGCCACACAAAAACAGTAAACATCTTTGTGTATGTAGGGTTGGGCATTCGGTCGGTGTGACCCAATCGAATTTCCAAAAACCGCATTAGCCTACTATTTTTGGTAATAATAGAACATATCGATTTTTTTAAAAACTGAATTAATCGAATTGAACAAAAGTTTCAAAATTATGTATTAAAAAATAGGATAACTTTATTTTTAAAATGAAAAAAAATATCAAATTTTTAAATAATTAAAATTAGATTAAAATAATTTTGTTAACTGGTCTTTTTAAAATGAAAATAAAATTCTAACCGAATTAACATAAATAACCGAATTTTTTAAAAAATAAAGTAGAATTTCCGAATTAGTCAAATCTAACTTTCACATTAATTCGGTTTGATTGGTTAATAAACGAAATTTTGATCACCCCATCTATGTGTCAATTTATGTTCTATCTAGCTCAATAGGATATTATATCTAGAAATTTTTATGTGCATCAGGTATGTATTTCATAGATATAACAATAAGTAAGCTATAATCTATATATGTTAACGGATGGTTAACCCAATTTATCTGGTCCACAATTGGTTATTTTTCTGGATACATCCTAACGACAATTAGCATCAAAATGATGGAGTTCAAGATATGGAAATTTTGAGGATGCACAATTTTTTGAATCGATTTGAAGAAATTATGTAATATTTTTTTAATATTTTTAAAAATGCAATGAGCATGAAGTAATTCTAAAATAATTTTGAAATTGTCTACATTTATTAGACGGTCTTTATTGCTCAAGTGACGTTAATCTATTTAATAGAACTGAGATTGTAGCACCCAAAACATCGTCACGTAAACAGTGAACATATGATGTCATTTTGTATAAAAATTTTGGCATTATCTCCCCGTAATTGGATCTCTCAACAACACACAACTTGAAATATACCATTCCACAAAATATAATCAACGTCAATATAACATCAGTCACATGCACCAACACAGAATAACAAAATCATAGAGTGATGCATACATGCCATATACAAATATAAACCAGCTCACAAGCGAGCCACGACTATTTTAAACATATGTATCATCCTATGACCACGTTATTTTAAGTGACAATGACTTATACATCTCACGTTCAACAGCCCCCAGGTATGTCACATGCTTCAACAGAAACAGCTCCCAAAAATGGGTGAGCACACACCAACAATAATAACAGTGTCATCATAAACATATATTATCAACAGTATAGAAATATTAAAATGTAACAGAAATACTCACTGAAATCAATAATCATAATATGAGAATACCCTGACTGTTTCTGTAACCCAATCTCCCAACATCAAATCGAAACCATCAATCATCACCTCAACCATATCCCATCGAATATACAAATCGATATAGTTGAAACACCGAGCCAACTATACTAAATCGTCGCATCATCATTGCGACCAATCATATATAATCGATATAGTGGCAACACCAAGCCTACTATACCTCATTGTCGCATTATCATCGCGACCCATCATATATAATCGATATAGTGGCGACACAAGCCAACTATACCCCATCGTCGCATCATTATCGCCACCATCGTATATAACCGATATAGTGGCAACACCAAGCCTACTATACCCATCGTCGCTACCATTCTACTACGACATAATCAACAACAATAATAATAATAACACGTTGCTAGCGACCCTAAACATCATCGTTCGTTTATAATCATTGATATATTGTAATCAACATCAATAAGAATATCAATACATGCTCGTACATCAATATGTACATGATAGTCGATAATCCAAATAGGCTATTCCTGGCGTCCCGAGGCTCGTGAAGTATCTCGCTGATTCCGCCCGGACATATCAAACCTAATAATTTTTTTTGTCAAATTTGAAACCGTTGTTCCTCGTTGCTGTTTCTCTTTGGAATGAATTCACATATTCTGAATGCTTAATGGCATACTTAACATTATATATATAATTGATATTTATTATTTATTATTAATTAACACGTATTACGATGCAGATAACTATGGTTCTTGCGGCGGCCTTATATCTTCTCTACTACGTTTTTAGCTAATCTTGTCAACATGAACATTGTAGCTCTTTCTTTTATATTCACATGGCTTTTTGAATTATCCAAGTTCGACATCGAATGTGAAGGTTATGGTCAAAACACTCTATGTCTGACAATAAACAATTATTCGGGGCATATGATTTATGTTTTAATCACAATCTGATCACATGCTTATGTAATAATTCTCAATTATAATTTTTATAACTTTTCAGGCATCACAATTATGCACTCCTTTAACGATTTTTGACCCCAAAATTCAACCTAGCAATAGATGTAAATAAAATATAAATACCCATACCATCAAAATAAGTCGGAGTAGAACTCCCTCATATGTCGCTCCATCTCCCATGTGGCCTATTGACACCCTGTATATCCTACTGAACCTTTACCATCGGTATTACTTTACTACATAGTTTCCGATCAGCTAGATCTAGAATACAAATAGGACGTTCAACATAAGATATATCAGGATCTAGCTGGAACTCTGACGGCTCCAATATATGTGAAGGATCTGGGTAGAGCTAATCGATAAGCCACAGTACCAATCCGCTGTAATATCTCATCCCGACCAACATATCTGAGAGATAACTTTCCCTGCATATCAAATCGCAATGTTCCACGGAATGGTGACACTTTCAGAAACACATGATCATGAAATTCCAAGGGTCATCGTCGTTTATTTGCATATGCCGCTTGTCTGTCCTGAGCTGCTTTTATTCGTTGTTGGATTAATTTTACTTTATCTTACATTTCCTGGATCATCTCAGGTCCACCAACAACTACCATGTCAGTATCGTCCCAACACAATGGAGACCTACAATGTCGCTCATATGATGCCTCAAATGGGGACATCTGAATACTAGTCTGGTAACTGTTATTATATGAAAATTCAACTAATTGTATCGAATCAGGCCAAGTAGTTTCAAAATCCATAATATATGCACGCAACATATCCTCCAAAGTATGTATGGTACGCGGAGTCTGACCGTCAATCTGTGGATGATAAGCCGTACTCAGTCTCATCTATGTCCCCATGACAGTCTGTAATCCCTCCCAGAAATGTGAAGTAAATCTCGGATCTCGGTCAGATGTAATATATATATATGAATACCATGCAATCTCACTAAATCTCTGACATACAACTCTGACATCTTCACGTACATGTAATGCACACTATAGGGTATAAATGAGCAACCTTTGTTAATCGGTCAATCACAACCTAATTAGCATCATACCTGGAGCAGTTCTTGGCAAATGAGTCACAAAATACATCGAAATATATTCCCATTTCCAAGTCGGTATCTCCAGATTCCTTGACTCACCTCTTCGTCTTCTTATTTCGGTTTTTATTTGCTTGCAATTTAGACATTTCCGTACAAAAGCAGTCACATCCCGTTTCATCGTCTTCCACCAAAACTGTGGATGTAAATCCTTATACATCTTTTTGCAACAAGGATGAATAGAATATCTGCTACAATGAGCACGTTGTAGCATGCATTGGCGCAATCCATGTGTATCAGGAACTACCCATCGGTCATGTAGTCGTAGATTATCATCCCATGTTATCCTGAAACGAGTCTACTACCCTTGTGAAGTTAGTCTTTTCCACCGCTAAACCTCCTTATCTATTTCTTGCGCTTCACAAATACAACAAAAAAATACCAGGTTCAGCTAAAAGAGTTGATACCTGAATTAGAGATGTAGAGACATCAAAATCATAGCACAATTGACAATAAGATATCATGAAGGCTGACAAATGGCCTATATCCTCAACAGTGCAGCTCACTTTACGACTCAAATCATCGGCAGTGAGATTAGCTCAGCCAGGATGATGCTCAATCTCACAATTATAATCATTCAGCAAATCTAACCATCTCTTTTGCCTCATATTTAACTCAGTCTGTGTAAACAAGAATTTCAAACTCTTGTGATCAATAAATATAGTGAACAAGGTGCCGTTTACATAATGTCACCATATCTTCAATGCAAGGATAATGGCTGCCAGCTCCAAGCCGTGTATTAGATATCTCATCTCATGGGGTATCAGTTGTCTCGAGGCATACACTACTACATATCGATCCTGCATCAATACACAACATAAACCATGTAATGATACATCAGTATATAAGACAAATCTTTCATTTTTCTTTGGAATTGTCAACACTGGAGCAATTTTCAATTTGATGTTTCAATTCCTGAAAACTTTGCTCACATGCTTCAGATTATAAGTAGAAATTAATTAATTGATAAAGTATAAATCTATTAACACATTTTATTTGTACGATCCGATTGATTGATATTTAATCAATCTCCTAAATCCTAGGCAAGTAAAAGCTCTCTTTATGTACAAATATATGTAGATACGAATTTCGGATGAAAAATAATGGAAACAATATTATAATTTGGTATATAATTTGAGTGATAAATCAATAGTTAACAAATATAATTGTGAGTAATGGTTGTTAATTAGTCAAATTAGATGTTAAATAAGTTAAGTAAATCAATAAATGTATTACATCAAATCAAATGACAATTCTCTAAGCCAAGAGTCAAAAGATAATACCATGTTCAAGATGTTGGAAAATTTTTGTAAGGACCAGATTCGATCATATATTCTAGGATTCGCGTGTAGTACACATGCTACATAACGCGTGGGCTATACATTACGAACATCCTAAAAAACTTTCACCGCAGCTTTAATTCCTACTTTTCCCACTCAGTTTATTTATTTATTCACAAATTCACTGAGAAAACAGAGAGTGAAGAGTGGAAGCGAAGATGGAAGAAAAAGGGTCATCTTTAGTTCATCTTCTTGTTATAGTACTGAGCTTAACTGCATTTGGATTTGCCATTGCTGCCGAACGACGTCGTAGCACTGTAATTGCTCCCTTTCTCACTCCCTCTTTGTTGTTGGGTTTAGTAGATCATCTTGAATCATTGTTGTTTCTTGGTAGGATTTTTCATTTGTGGTCTCATTTGGTTTGTTTTGTGAGATTTTCTTGGTTTATGATTGTAATTTTTTCTATGATTGGAATGGTGTCGATTTGTGCTCGAAATGATTTTGAATGGTTTTTAACGGGAATTGTTTATTTTAGTTTTTTGCCTAAATATTAACGGATATTGATCTGTCTTGTATTCTTATTTCTTGTTATTGATTATGGTACTTTTAATGCCTTCAATGGTGGATGATGACGACGCTGAGTGCTTGAATGTTCTGTTGAGTTTCATGAGAAATTAACAATAATCGATCGCTGATTAAGTTTGAGGTGATGTAATGCACTTATCTTGTCTTCTCCGGAAGGATTTCTATATTATTTCCTTCATTTTTTGCGCCAATATATGCAGTCCAATGAAATTTCAACAACCCAAGTCCCGTGAAAGTAAGATTTGCACCAATTAGTTGGCCACATAAATAGAATTTCTTCCAAGGATCTTGACGTTTTCTTTGACCGAATCTTTGGTTTGTTAAATGATTTGTTGAGATGGTCTGCTGGAATCAGGAACATTGATCTTATTTCGTTACATGGTCCTTACATACTTGAGTAGTGAAGTGAGCCATTTTCAAGGGGAAACAACATCCCTTTCTCGATGGCGAGTCTATAATATTGTGTTCTTATGGCTGATATTACCTGATGACTGCTCAACCTAAGTCTCCAGTCCATTCGCTTTGTTAACTTTTGATTTAAGAGAAACGGATGTTAGCATTGTGCCACAAATGAACAGTATATTAGATGCCTTATAGCTACTGGTGATCAAATGAGTGCCCCAATGGAATAACCGTGATACAAAATTTTGTCTATAGCTACTGGTATATATGTTAAGGTACACCTTTGATTTCCCTTGCGTACGTAACCTATAAGATGGATACAAGTAACTACATTGATAAATTGACAATTGGGGTTGGACATCATCACACCAACATTTTCAGTATCTTGTACGGTCTATTGACAAAAATGCAGCAATATAAACCCCTGGTGTTCCCAATGATTCTCCTTGGGCTTTCCGTTACTATACTGGTTTATAATGTAAATTTATGGCTCTAAACAAGATTATAATATATTTACCAGATCATTTGGTGATTATTACTGCCGCATATCTTTTGCTTTGCTTTTTTAAGTTTACTTCAGTTATTAACCCAAACCACGATGTAAGTTGGCCAATACAGATTGGCTGGATTACTGCTTGATTACTTGCCCTTGAAATTGTTTGAACTTAGCTTATGTAGGACCAGGGAAATTAGATTATCCGTTTTTGCTATTAGCAAGTTCTTTCAGCGGCAAATAAACAGCGGCATGTCAAACCATTTTTTTCTTTGAACACCTGTACAAAATTATTTATGGTTGGTTGCTATATTATATTAAGCATATTGGAGAGTCCCTTACATGGGCGTTCCTAGCACCATGTTTGTTGGTTGACATGTCACTAAGAAATGTATTGTAGATTGGATGAATGGAGGTAAAAGATCAATTTCGGACATCACAACCCTGTTTACCATTTCATTTTTTGGTTGATTCAACATAGGCTGTGCTTTTTTATTATCACGTCTTTCTGTTAAAAGTTTATTTTTTTATGTTTATGCAGTCTGAATAGATTTTACTTTAGTTATCTTCAAAAAGAGCGAACCCTCTTCCACAACAAATTTTGCGAGGACATTATTTAGGAAGAGAATAAAATCAGTTTTTTAGTTTTGCGAGGACATTATTTAGAAAAAGTATAAAACTTGGTTTCCTAGTGCACTTATAAAAGATAAATTGTTGAAGTGGGATCATTGTACATGAGGGAATAAGAAAAATAAATCCTCATTCATCCTAGGTTGATATGAGCCATGAAAAATAATCGTAACTATGGCATTAACACGTCTCACTCATGAAGTATTCACAAGCTAATATTCTATGGATCACAGATCAATGAATTAGGAGCCCATGTCATATATGGGTTATCAGTATAGAAGTTGTTTCAAGCATAATGGCCATAATCTTGTTCTTGTATTTTTTTGTACAAGAAGTCAGTTAAATCCAGGACTTTTCTTACTATGATCATACCTTTCTCGCTTATTCTTTGCATGACAGGGCACTTTAACTGTAGACGACGTCACCAATAGAACATATTGTGTCTACAAGTCCGATGTTGCCACAGGATATGGAGTGGGAGCATTCTTGTTTCTTCTCTCAAGTGAATCTCTGCTTGTGGGCGTTACAAAGTGCATGTGTTTTGGAAGGTCTTTGGTTCCCGGTGGAAACCGTGCCTGGACCATAATATATTTTGTCTCTTCATGGTAAGATAATGTATTTGTAACACTTGTTTTGTTTTTTCATTTCCATATCTTCCATTAGTTTCTTGTTCTAAATGCATATATTGTACAACAGAAGAGGGTAATCATCCAGTACATTATTTTTCAAGGTTTTTTTTATAGCTCTTTTAGATCTTATAACAAGTTTTATGCAACTTGCGAATCATATTTCGAAATGATCTTTCCAAAACTATGTAGGATGACATTTATAACAGCAGAAGCATGCCTAATCGCTGGTGCCAAGAACAACGCTTATCACACCAAGTACCGTAACATGATCTTGGCAGAGAATTTTTCTTGTGAATCTTTGCGGAAAGGCATTTTCGTTGCTGGTGCAGTCTTTGTGGTTGTATCGATGATTCTGAATGTCTACTACTACATGTACTTCTCTAAAGCTACCACTCAACCTGCTCATAAAACTAATCGCGCTACTTCAACTGTTGGCATGACTGGGCGAGTATAGATTTAAACAGACGAAAAGATTCTTTTGCAACGATCTCTACTCTGCTAAATGGCGATTTTTGGATGAATCAGATCATGTAGAACTGTGTTGTGATGTGTTGTGATGGAATTTTTTAGTTGACAGGCCTATGTTGGGATCAAAATCCCATTGTATTCAGTTTGTTGGCTGATATTAATGGAGTTAAGGTGTTTTGTTTTTCCAAGGTTTTACTGTTTATTATGATAGTTTTTGGTGTATTATCATTATTATTGGGTAGGTAATATGGTTTGATCATGATTTGCGTAAGTGCTTGATTAGTAATTTTGGATGGGTATTCTTTATCTATGGATTCGGCTTTATTGTGCTTATATATATACTAGTTTTGTGCACCTCGCAATGCGCGGTGCCTGGGACCAGCTAAAATGTTCAACGCAATTGTCGTGCGAGTAAATATTATATGTTGTATGTATAAAATATTTTATATTTTTAAATATCTGGTATTTAAAAACGGGTAGTATGCTGCCATCCCTAGCAACAACAGCTAAAGCAGGATTATCTTTAATCCTTAAATCCCTCCTAAACAAAACTATGCTCTTGCAATCACTTTTCGTCTCCATGAATTCTAGAAGTGGCACCTCTTCAGTTCGAATCCGTCAGAATTATATGATTTCACAACTCAGAAACAAATATTTTCAGTTATACATACAAGATTCATATTTCTGTACATTGAACCAGTTTTAGCATGATTTGTTTGCCAGCTACGTATTGTAACTTTAGAAGCATTTTATATTCATCAGAACAACAAATTCTCAAAACAAGACAGCCCAGTTTGCTAGCGCCATTAAATCTTCAAATTTTGGAAATTGAGCATATACATATTGTATTATGATCCAAGATTAATCCCATACCAGAGTCCAGAATGTAAAATGAATAAAAACTACAAAAGATTTAAGGGTGGGGCAAAACATTATTCATGCAGCAATTCTCAGAGAGAGATTGATGAAAAATGACCAGCCCAAACATTGAAAAAAACCCAAAAAAAAACCAGGAAAAAAAAGCCCACGAAAATTTGAAGAAAGCCCAAAAAATTGCCCAACACCGTTCTACTATTCATTGCTACAGTAACATCCTATTTCAAGTTGTGGGCTAAAAAACACCCCTTAAAAAATGACCAGCCCAAACACTGAAAAAACCCAAAAAAAACCATGAAAAAAGAAGCCCACAAAAGTTTGAAGAAAGCCCAAAAAATTGCCCAACACTGTTCTACTATTCATTGCTACAGTAACATCTTATTCCCTTATATAATAGTACAAATATATATATATATATATATATATATATATATATATATATATATATATAATTTTTAGTACCATATAAATAGACCAATTTATGAAATAAAATTTTGACATTTTTCCCTTTTAATATAAACTATTTAAAGAGTCTTTTTATATTCTATAATTGAGCACATATGGTGTGTTTAACACGTATGTGAGTAATGTTTTATATGGATAATATATTAAAACGTCTAAATAGTTTGCGTTCATTCCTGATTTAGTCTCTCAAATTTTTAGTGATCCGGTTTAGTCTCTAAAGTTTTAAAAAAATCTCGGTTAAGTCCACGATGTTAAGTCGGCCGTGAGAAGTAAACTGGGACTAAATCGGCTCTGATTTATTCCCATTTATGTCCTAACTTTTTAAGAATATTTTCGATTCAGTTTTATCCATTTTCTTCTTATGATTGACTTAACGTCTGTGACTGAATTGAGAAATTTTTTAAAACTTTATGGACTAAACCATGTCATTGAAAATTTTAGGTAGTGAACCGGGAAAACAGCCAAGGTACATTTATGTTTTAATTTTGATATAAGATCACAAAGCATATCAATAATTTTTTTGAAATGTCAATACACTAATAATTATCCCCTTTGGTTGGTCGCAATATCTCTATTTTAACCGGTTGCCCCCGCACCATATTAAGAAGTATGTTGCTAAATTGGTAAGTCAAAACGAGATAGCGAGAGAGAATGGGGCAAACAGAAAATGGCCAATAAGCACTGAAGTTAAGAGGAAAAATGTAAAAAAAGTATGATAAATAGTAGACAGACATCCTCAAGAATTAATGCACTGTAAGAAAATGGCAAAATGAAGAGTAAAAGACAGCAAGAGAGAAACAAATCCCAGGTACAAAATCTAAAAGGTCTTTACTTCATGGTGTCCACTGTCCAGAAGACCACATTTCAAAACTGGAACTCTCCAACGGGATAATAAGACCCTTTTCGGGACAAAATCTGATGACCCACAATCTTGGATTAGAGATATTGTACTTTCTGAGAATGTATGAATATTATATTTCTATGTATTATACATTTAAAGCAAATATAATATTATATTTCGATATCAATCTGTGCCTATTTTCAATCGAGTGGGTTAATATATTTCCTTAACTTGATCTGCATCGATCGAGTTAAAAATGAACATAAATTTCACCTACCCACCTTACCCCTAGGTCCTACGAGCCCATGACCCTCGAGAAACTGATGGAGCATGGAACATAGATAACCTTGTTAAAATATTACAAAATAATTTAAATTTTTATTTATAATCAAAAAGAACTATTTAACACGAAAAATGTTGTTTTACCTATTTATATTAAGGATTCCTCCTGTTACTCTAGAAATAAAACAAAAAATACTTTATTTTTTTTTATATAATTTGAAAACTCTATAACCATTGGGATTCTACATCTATACATAGGACTCTTGAACTTCAAAAGACATGTCATTAGCATAAACTATTATACTTTATCTATATATTTTTTATTTTCGTTCAAGTTAGAACGTCGAAATGACTACCTATAATGTAATGTGTAAGCACCCTTATTGACAAAATAGACTTATAAGCATTTGTTTTGTAAAATGGTCACTCAAAATTCTAAAAAGCCAAAATTTATTCTCATCATACAATATTATTACAACTAAAAAAATCGTCACGTTCATCTTGGTCTCTTGACACCTATGTATCCTACTTAATGACAGGTCTCAGGTTCGAGAATTATGTTAATCCTTCTTCATAAATATTAAAAAAAAATAATGAAAAAATAAATTAAAAAGCATCAAGTTCCTTCCATCATCTCAGTTAAGTTCTTAGGTCTATCCTATTTGTCTCATGTCCCTCTCTCCATATATAACTCGTTTAAAATACAAAGCTAGTCTGTGTTGGAGAATAAGCATATCTTACACTCACATAGACCAGCAATAAATCCTCTCGCCGGAAAATAGGAAACTAAAGCATTACTTATGTGAGAGTTCACCGAAGATGAATTTTTCCGGAGGAAAAAGACACGTTTTGGCCTCATATCTTGCCCTCTTTCTGGTAATCTCATTTGTGCATACATGGGCACTAAGGACATTTCCAGAAGAAGCTACTCCCCCTTCTCCTCCTCTCAAGAATCAAACTGAAATTTCTGGGGAGTATTTCGATGGAAGAATATATGATCATCTTAAGTACAGAAATGGTACATTTCTTGATTATAAAAGGAGAACTCCAAGCTGCCCAGATCCTCTTCACAATTAGTAGAGTTAGTTAATTCAGTTGTTTTTTTTTCTTTTTTTGATAATTTTTTCCCAAAAATGCTCGTGTTTTCCTCATATTTTTACTCATGATTCTAGGAACTAAATGTTGGATGACTAAACCGCGAGTATTTTGTTAGGAAATGGATGATATGTAAAGGCCGAGTTCTTGAAATTTGGTTTTATAAGTATTACTCAATCAGGTATTAATAGTTTTTTTAAATTATTATATCCACTCCTCATTTTTAGACAGCCATGTTTTTTAAAATTACAGCTTGTATGTGATCAAATAATATTTAAATTATTTCGTTTAAAGTTTTTATAAAATTAAATCAAATTTTCTTACGTCAATATGTATCATTATATGTCGTCTCATGGTTAAATGAGTACTCGTGGCATTTTACCCGCATGTGCTTTGCAAAATATAGCACTGCCTTCCTCATACGTCATATATGAAGTGAATATTTTGCATCTATTCAGAAACCATATGGGATAAACTGTTTATTTCAAATCATAAATAAACTGCTTATTTTGAAAACTATATTAGATAAACCGTATGTTAATTTTTTTAACTGAATTGATGCCAAATCAAATTCTTTCACTAATAGAGCAAATTTACGGATTCTTCCTCAGAGCCTTTAAATATTGCAAATCTGTAGAGTCTTTGTTCTTTTTTGATGATTAGAAACACATGACTTTACAAAGATTTCAGACAGTTTACAATTTTAGTATTGCTTAAACTAGTTGCTGATATATTGCATACAAGGAGTCAAATCTTTGCCTTTTTTGAATTCTTGTTACGTTACCTCATTTTCCCGCAACTGTTAGGTTTAGGTATTGGACACTTATCATCTAGTCATAAATGCAAAGCTAGGGTTTAGTCGGTATCGCTTACAAACATATATAGATATACATACAAACACAAACACATACAAACATATATATAGTCGGTATCGCTTATATACATCGGTTTAGTCGGTATCGCTTATATACATCACGTTTTACAAACACAAACATACAAACATATATATAGATATACATACATATTTATATTTTTTTGTCTTCACAAACACCCGATCCATATAAATATTTTTCGGGTTTAGGTATCAAAACATAGGATTGATGGGATTGATTAATGCACTGCACAAAACATTGATGGGATTGCTACTCTTACTTTCCGACAGCATTGATGGGTTATTTTGTTTTAAGTTCGAGAATTAGTTTTTTCATACCATACAATATTGGCGCCCCAATAATAATCTAAAATTATAAATGCAACTCAAAATTGCTTAGATGATCATGGTTTAAAGTTTTGCCCCCAAAAATTACGCTTCGCTCTCTCAAAATTACATTTTGTCATCCCCTAAAATTATATTTTGAGTCCCCTAAATCCATTTTTTATTTTAAAATTTTTTCGTATTTCTTACCAAATTTTATGCGTACGCCCCTGTTTGTAGATTTAATAGAATACAATGTATAATTTTATTTGGATCCGAACCATTATATCTAATTGGACTTTTTTTATCGGGCAATTTTTTTAATTGAGAATGAGAGTATAAGGGGTACTCAACCCAAAATAGAAAGGTCTAAAACAAAACTACCTAAGACGAAAACAAGAGTAACTAAGCCCTAAATAGAAAAGCAAACAATGTCCAACAAGCTTGAGATTACAAGTTACGAACAAAAGAAAATACTTAAAGGGTTGTGATACCAATCTGAAATTGAAAAATTGATGAAATTTTTGTCAAGAGCATTAAACCAACTCCAAAACCGAAGCTTTATAAGATCTACGGACCCGATGTACGTTCCACTTATAGATCAGTTCAATATAATTGGTATAAAATAGTTGATATGTTATTTTATCTATTTATTTATTAAAATGTGATACATTGAGTTGTTATATAAATGATGTTTAGATTGTGTGTATATAATTATTTCTCAATTATTGAGGGGATAATTAAAAGTCAATTGATAAATAAGACTGGCAAAAATTTCATTTATAATTTGTCAACTTGACCACTGAAACAATTTTTATTACATTTTAACTCGGACTAAGCTTCTTGTCCTATGACTAAACGATGTTATTGTAGTGTGTATATATATATATATATATATATATAGTGGTGTACTATTTTTGTTTGGTTTTTAGGTATGTTTTACTCTACATGCATATTGTCCAAGAACATATTTGTTCTTTAGCTATTTAAAAGTGCATGTATATATACAGTGTGTATATATATTCTAATAAATTTTTTTTTTTTTTAAAAAACATTGTGGTGTACTAATTTGGTTTGGTTTTTAGGTATGTTTTACTCTACATGCATATTGTCCAAGAACATATTTGTTCTTTAGCTATTTAAAAGTGCATGTATATATACAGTATTTTAAAATATAGTATATTAGATTAGTATATAGTGTTGAAAAAATGTTTAATGAATTAGAAATTAATCATCAATGACTAAACGAAATGAAACAAAATGATTGGAGGTCGAAATCGATTGTCATATGTTGGCCCGATCGATCGTGCATATGAAAATCCATTACCAAATTTTGGCCAGGCGCGATCAATTGCGACTCCAAGCGCGATCGACCGCGCCTGGCCGATAGGCGACAAGAAAAGGGCGCGATGGGTGATCGATCGCGCCATGTACAGTTTCTGAAGAGTTATGCGTCCATTCATGTATTGGTGCAATTTTTAATGCATTGGTGCCTCCAATTGGTGTCTCTAGGTGGCATTACTTGGTCTAGTATATATAGAACAACCCTTGGATGGTTTTAAATCTGATTTTTCGAAAATCACTTCATATTCAAGAGCAAAAACATGTGCATCTTGTTCATCCCATTTCTTCAAGTTTGAGTGCTTTCAAACCTTAGTGGTTTGAGGAGTTTGGAGTGCTATCTTGGGAGACAAATTGCCAATTGAACCGTTAGCACCGTAGCGGGGCAATATTGTCTTAAGGATGGAGATTCCAAATCTCACCTCGACATTCCTACTACAAAGTCATTTGTTGTTTTTGCTTGCTACTTTTCTAAGATACACATAATTACTAAGATTCCTACAATCTTGAGACAATATAAGCAACAAATGGCTTCTTCAAATGCAACAACGACTCATGTTCATCACGGTGAAAGGTCAGAGAAGTTCAATGAAAATGACTTCAAGTGATGTCAACAAAAGATGCTGTTTTACTTGACAACCTTGGGGTTGACAAGGTTCCTCAATGTGGATGCTCCTACTATCATGGAGGATGAAACCGACAGCTAAAAGAGGGTTGCGGTTGATGCGTGGAATCAAAGTGATTTTTTGCGCAAGAATTATATTCTCCAAATCACAAGTCCTCAAACCACAAAGGTTCAAAGCACTCAAAAAAGAAAAAAACTTGATGAACAAACAAAATGCTCTCAATTTAATCTTTTGTTTGATGTAGATTTCGAAATCTTATTTTTAAAACTAGTGGGGAATGTCATATATATTGTAAACCAAAGATAGGATTCCAAAAGTCACCATTTGGATGCACCCCATCAAGAAAAAACGCATCTCAACATGAATGAACACACCATTCTTGGCAACAGACACACGGCTCAATCAATCGGGCCCGGTGCTCGATCAATCAATCACTTGTTTCCAAAAAACAGAAAAAATATGTAATGCTCGATCGATCGAGCCATTGTCTCGATCGATCGAGCACTCATTATTTTGTTTTCTCTTTTCACTTTGATTTATTTCATTTTTCCAACAGATCCTAAAATTTAATTTCTAATCAACAAGCCTCATAGTACATATCTATGATTAAAATCAGTCTATTTATTCCCTAAAAATATAATCGTCTTTTTAACTGGAAATCAACTTCAATGAGTTGTTCATAAAGCACCTTAGATCTAAACAAAGTCACGGAAGCGTAATTGAAAGAATAAAAGTTTGGAGTCTCCTTGGTGTATCGCCACCCTAAAAGCGTTATTGTCCTCATTCATCGATCTCTTCCTTGTTCTTATCTGGGGAGGGGAGGTAAGAGGTGAGTGTTTGGGAAAACACTCAGTAAGTAGGGTCCAGTTGAACATGATAAAGCATACGTATAAAACATTTCAAATAACTCTTTATCCAATACATCGTAAATCGATACACATACTCATAATTGCTTACATTAGAGCCTTATCACATATACACATAATCACATAATCGTCTTTTGGGATCAAGATGCGGCTCCCATGTGCGTAGCACTTTGCTCTTAAGGATCAAGAGGTGGCTCACATGCATGTGGCACGCCCACATCATATAGCACTTTGCCCCCAACGAATCAAGTGGTGGCTCCTACTGACTTAGCACTTTGCCTCGCAGAGCCTTCGACTTCCGATGCGCATTTCTCATAAACTTTCATAATATGATCTTTAAAATATATTTTCATGTTCAACTGAAATTTTAACACATATATAGAGTTTCAAAAATGAAATGGTATTTGTAGCAAAAACCCAATTACAGTAGTAGAAACCCAATTACATTATGATATACGAAGCGTGTGAATGGATCTCGAATTACGAAGGTGGTGTGAATCATCTCCTCTCTTGCCTTGAAGCTTTGGAATTCTTGTGTGTGTGAGTAGGTGAATTTTCGAAAAATACTAAGTGAAGAGTAGCCTTTTTCTTGGCAAGGTGTAGTGTGATTTTAATATGGGGATGTGTACTCCAATTTAGATCCATTACTTTGGCTCCTAATGGCAAGACTTTAGTGGGATGATATGTGGATGGTGTTACTGTGATTGGGAGGTAATTAAGTAGGGTGGATTGATGGGCATGTGTTGGGGTCATCAATGGGGTAAATATATGGGGTAGAGACATTTAAGTTGATCATAAATCCTAGTCATTTTGTGTTATGATTTTAGCAAGAAAATGAATGACTAATCAAGATTGGAAAAATGCACTTGAATAGGCAAATTGAGTGGTTATAACATTTCATAATTTGAGCAAGTAATTAATGTTGTCATCAATGGATAATGTAGAAGAATCTATTGACAATTACAAAACTTTGGTCATCTAATGACATGATTTAAACAAATCATTAAATGTTATTATATTGGATTGAATGGTTGCAAGATTTGGGTCATCACAATATTTAGATTAGATCTCAATAAACCATATAAGATGTAATTATCCTACTAAAACATCTATACAATGTTTATATACTTTTTAAATTCAATTTTGTTATTTAACGGCAGCAAAAAGGGGATCTTTTCTATGATTACTCAAGAATGATGAGTACATGAGTTACATGCCAAGTTTCAAATTTAATTGAAGGGCCACTCCTTGTTATAGTCTTTTCTACCTACTAGTAGATCACATGTCTGCAGTGGTATAATATTTTAAAATATTATTAAATATAATACAAAATTTGATATAATGTATTAAGTGATGTAATTTGATTTTAGGCATGGAATAGTAATTCGATCGAAAATTATGAAAATAATATTTTAAATTAACTTTTTGAGTAATATATCATGTTGGATTCGGTCGCTAGAATTTTGACTAATAATCCATTCAAAATAATATGATAAGATATTCATTTATTTGAATGAAATATCTAAGAATAATGGTTAACTACCAATAATGCATCTTATTTTTAGGGTAAATTTTAAAAATGATCTTATAAAATATGAACTTTCCAAATACTAATTCCAAATTTGTATGACTAATTAAATATAATCTCATATAAATTATTTTTAATAAAAAAATAGTTCCACACATGTATTTTTAATAAATTTAGTCCCGCAAAAGAACAGGGGGCTTTGAGATAATTTTTTATTAAAACAAAAGTATGAGACTAATATTAATTAAAAATAAAAGTTACGGAATGTTTTTTATTTAAAACAATTTTTGACTATATTTAATTAGACCTAAAAGTTTGAGACTAGATGATGTCACAAAGATTGTTCTTGCTTTTCGGAGTCCATCCGTCCGGTATCAGGAATCATCCGACAACATCACCAGTATTGCGAAGTCCTATATTATGTGGGATCATTTGTTTTAAATTTACCCTTATTTAATGATGTTAAGGTGTCTTCACATAAAAAAATAAAAATAACTTTTAGCCAACCATTTGATTCCTCTCTGGCTCTCCCCCTTTCTTTACATTCGTCAGCTTTATAGTTACTTCAACTGGTAATAGTGAGTGTTCTAATTTGTATTTTTTTTAAACAAATAATTAGTATTCATTTAACGGTGAGTATATTCATTTATTTTCATGATATCATAGGAATATACCTTAAATTCAGAGGAATATACTTTAAAAAAGGTCATGGATCGATACCTATGATGCATTGACACTCCTGAAAATCAATTGTTGTAGTGTCGGACACTTCTAAGACACTGACACTCATCGGACACTCATCGGACACGTGTCCACATGGCGTGTCCTTAATTTTTTTTTTAAATAAAATCGGACACCCGTGTCGAACACTTCCCTCAAAATCGGACACCCGTGTCGACACGACCGACAGACATCTCCGATTGAAACGATATTTTTGGGGGTTAGTTGTACAATTTAAAAGTTTTTGGCTAAAATGAATTTCGGAGGTGTTAGTTAAACTTGATGTTAATTGAAGTAATATACATTTGGTGTTAATATAAGTGATATTATGATAATTTCAGTTATATGCATTTATTTATATGCTTTTGGAATTTGCTAATAATATTTTTGGTGTTATCTTTTATTTGGACGTGTTTGTTAAACTTTATGTTAACTGAAATAATATGTATTTTGTGTTAGTGTGATTGATATTATAATTATTCCAGTGACATGCATTTATGTATATGCTTCTTGAATTGGTAAGAATTTTTTTGTTACTTTTACGTGGTTTTAGAATTTAAAAGATGTGAATTTTAGTGTTTGTAATATAGTATAATATATATAAAAATGTAAAAATATGCAGGCGTGTCCCAGCAGTGTCGTATCTTGAAAAATCCGTGTCGCTGTGTCCTTGTCATGTCGTGTTGTCGTGTAAGTGTCCATGCATCGTAGATCGACACAAATCCGGAATATTGCGTTCTCATCATAAATAAATATGAGTTTCTCAATTATAAATAGTAAATTATTGGTTTTATACCAATTCGTGGGGATGGAAAAATCAGAAATGTATGCCCTTGAAGGCACTTAAGAACAAGTAGTTAAAATGTTTCAAAAAAAAAAAAAAGAACAAGTTGTTAATCAAAGAGGCAGTTGACAGTTAACGAACTCCAGCTATTTACTAAGCAAAGCTAAATTAGGTGCTGCTGTCACAAAATTTGCTCTCTTAACAAACCTCCCTTTCATTCGGGGCCTCTTCTCCGCATTCAATTTCCGAACCTCGTACCTTATTTTCTTCGAAAACAACCTATTCCGACGCTTCTCCCGATACCTAGACACCCTTGTTTCTCTCTCTCCAATCCCCATTGCTGCTGCTCCATGTCCACTCATCATACTCATGTCTCTACATACAGCCATTGTTCCGCATTTTACCTGAATGTACAAGTAAATTTTGGTTAATTCATCTAATATTAACTTCACCATAAGCTCAGTATAATCATCCAACTAAATCGTTGATGCGAAAGTTATGGATAATGACAATAAAAAATATAATCATACCATGCAATCTAGCCAACAGTCACCGGAATCGAATCCCGGCCTTTCTCCGGTTGTCCACGGAGACTTTTCCCCTTCCCAATTTGAAATGATGCCTTCATAATCAAGCCTCAAAAAGTTCTGAGTTTTCTTGGAATCACAATTAGTGTTCATTATAATTGGCTCTCCTACTACTGCAATTGTCTTGTCTTCGTAACCTGTAATTGCAGAATCATAACGAAAATTCAACTCAAAATCTTCTCTTCTCACTTCAACTTTAACTCTTTCACACCCCAAAGAGTCGGACTCCTTCGATTGATATATTTCCTTTCCATAGCAATCCAAAAGTCCGAATCCGTCCGTACTAAACAAATGGTCACCTAGCCCTTTACCCAATAAACTCTCAACATCAGCAGCAAACTCAGAAAGATCCATTTCGGATGGAAGAATCCCAAGTAAATTATTCATTTCTTGGCTCAAGTCATTGGATTCGAGCCCAAAGTCAGCGGCCTGTGTTATTTCTGCATGAATATTATCCGCAGATTCACTAGAATTGCACTGTTTTGAAACATAATGATCGAATGTAGGAACCCTACACTGTAACTTTTCTTCATTTTCTTCACGGGAATTCTCTTCGCTGCTTTCAGGTACAAGGTGAAGTTGGCTATGAGGATTAATGAATTTTGCATGCTTTTTCTTCCTTGGCGTCCGAGGCTTTTTGGTGAAACCCTTGTGCCAAAAAGGGTCATACATTTGAAATTTTGCATCAATAGATTTGATGGATGCGATTTTGAGGCGAACCCTTTCATGTCTCCGAGCTAAATAATTGGCGGAATGGACAGATGAATCGCAAGATCGGCACAAGAATGCATCATCTGCTGCACAATACCATTTTGCTCTTTTTTTGATACAGTAATCACAAGCTCTTGCTGATTTTGCTCCAAAGGTGTTTGCTAGTTTTATGTCTGAATTCATGGAGTTCATCAAATCTTGAATATGTTTTGAGTTTGTTTGGCTTGAAAAGGCAATCAAATCAAGAAAAATGGCAAGAAAATAATGTGGGCTTTCTTGATTTAACGCGTAAACTTTGAAAAAGTCTGTGCAAAATTGCAAATTATTCGTAGGTGGGGATCGTTGAAGTGTCCCACAGCGTGCACTTTTACAGTGTATTTAATAGTTATTTGGGCGGTTAACAAAGGGAATGAAGCTTGGACTTTGGGACCCACTTTTGAGGCCTTATCTCTTCTTTGATTGGCTAAGAGAGAAATCAATCTTACTGTCTGGATTTTGATTGGCTGCTTGTTTGATTATCGAATTCCTTGTGGACCCTCTTGCTGGATTGGGAACAGGCATTGATCCAATCTTTATATAATTTTCTTGCTAGTGTTAGTTTCTTGATTTTTAATTTTGAAAGAGATGGTGTTCATAGGGTTCGTCTTTTATGATATGGGCTGTTTTGGTGTTCTGAACAGTTGGTTTTGGTCCCCTCTTCCAGAAAGAACAGTAAATAATGACACAGATTGGAGTTGATAATTAATAAACATTCAAACTGTGAATTAATCCATCGTATACTATGATGTAAGGATACTCCTAAAAATTATTTGGTGTAGTGTCGGACACTTCTCGGACACTCCGATGACACGTGTCGGAGTGTCCAAAAAGTGACGTGTTTGTTAATCTTTATATTAATCAAAGTGATAAGTATTTGGTGTTAATATGATGATTTCAATGACATGCATTTATTTATGCTTCTTGAATTTGGTAAGAATATTTTTGTTGATTATATATATATATATATATATATATATATATATATATATATATATATATATATATATATATGCGTGCCTCATCCGTGTCATATCTTGAAAATTTTGAAAATCCGTGTCGTCGTGTCCGTTTCGTGTCGTGTTATTGTCGCCGTGACAGTGTCTGTGTATAGATCATTTGTATTGCCAAAAATATGGAGATATCTTGTAATCGCATATATTAGTTTTATAGAGTGAACAAGTTGCGTTGAGATGGTAATAATGCAATTTGGTAATGTCTAAAGGCAAGTTGCCGAAACTTGATTGATGAAACCAAAATTTGCCGACTTTGCCTTCTTTATTTAGTGCTCGTAGGAAAAAGGGAATACGTTAAACGTTCATCTGGGTTCATTTCCGATTCAGTTCCTAAAGTTTTTGATGACCCGGTTTAGTCCCTAAATTTTAAAAAATTCTCAATATAATCCGCAACATTAAGTACCCCGTGAGAAGCAAACGACAGAATCGAGAATATTTTTAAAATTTTAAGTACTGAATTGAAAAAACAAGACCCTGTTAGCCTGGTTGGAGGCCGAAATTGAGTGCCAATTCAAGAATCCTTCTTAAGTTTACATCAATTATAAAATTATCCCGCGTGTTTATGAGAATGGTTCTATAAAATAAGACTATATGATGACTTTTTGTTCAATTTTGGCTAATCATTTACAAAAAATGGTATTAAAAAGATCCGCGGGTAAAATGTAATGAGATCATAGGGGATAAAGTGTCATGTACGTTGGAGCCGCTTTTTAAACTTGATCAAATGCTATACATACAAGAGCCACTTATTGAACCCATATATGTCGCATCAAATTTTTTGGCACTAGTTGGTTGATGTATTAGGTCACGACAAGAATGCTAAGTTACGAAAGAGTGATGTTTATACCACCAGATAGGTTCTTAGGAATGACTTACATCACTCATAATTGATTAATTTAGCAATTTGGATTGACAAATTTGTAAAGCATGGTTATATATACAAACTAGTTACACTTCTCAACGTTATAATCTATTTTATACTATATTTTTTTTATAGAGTTCGTGTTTAACATTGCTTACCTTTGAAATTTTGAGTTAATGGCAACAGTTTACATCCTTTTGTTTTGAAAATAGGTATATGTTTTACAAAACATAGTACACTGTCCTCATATATGAAGGGGGTGATTTGCAATAATCACTGGGTAAACTGCTTATTTTTAAAATACTGAGGGTAAACTGCATAGTTTGAAAATCACAGGGGAGTAAACCAACTATTTTCAAACTACAGGGTGTAAACTGTTTATTTAGAAAATCACATGGTTCGTTGCCAAAAAACCCGAAACATTGACGTCTACAACAGTTTCTTTGGACGCTTGAACTAAAGAGTAGAATTCAAGCACAAAAGCTAGCTCATCGGGTGAGATAACCCTTCACATAATCAGGGGAATTCTCAAACAACCCAGTAGGTTAATTACCGAACTATGATAGAAGAAAAGTAATTGCTGTCAAAACTCATCGTGCAAGATTACACGGATTCATGGATTTGGGGCATGGCCTACGATAGTTGGCTGTAGAGATTTAAAAATTGTTTGGAGCACTGTTTCATATATCAATGACCACATGAGCAAAATAGTATATTCTATGCATTACTCTCATAAAATATCTAGCATTTTCAATATATATATATATATATATATATATATATATATATATATATATATATATATATATATATATATATGCACACACACATAAACAGGGCTGGAGGGAAGGGGTGCGGGGCAGCACAGCCGCATCCCCAATTTTTATTTTTATTTTGTGTTTTCTATAGATTTTTTTTTAAAAAAATTATTTTTTATCCTCAATTTTTTAAAAAATGTTCTCCCCTAAATTAGGAGTAATACATGATATGATCTCTCTTGTTTGCACTCATTCCCAATTTAGTCTATATTGTTTACACTGACCCGATTTAGTCCATTTAGTTTTCTAATTTGTCCCAAATCAGTCATAAACTTTAAACACACCGTTAAAGCTAACGGAAATGGACTGAATAGGACCACTTAAAACTTCAGGGCCTGAATCGAGAATTGACGCAAACCTTAGGGACTGATTCAGGTAATTTGATATTGAACTAATTAATTTTTTGATAAACACACCGATCGCTATGAAGCTGTAGTAGTTCTTTTTTCTCTGACATCACAAATTAAAATTTTCAAAATTTCTACTGTTTTTTGCTATATTTATCTGGAATATCTTCGAATATATATTTTATATGTTTAGTTAACAAATTTCACTAGCTACTTTAATTTTATTCTTAAGTTGTTACTAACTGAATGCATTTTTAGCTTCTAATGTATGATTTCTATTTTATTTATTTGATGATAAATTCTAATTTATGGGCAGTTATATCAATTATACAGAAAAAAATATTAGTATCTTGAAATTTTTTTATCCAAGCGATTTAATTTATCAAAAAAATTATTTAATTTCTCAAAAAAATATTTAATTTATTAAAAATTTATTTAATTTATCAAAAATAAAATAATTGTGTTATAAATTGATGATACAACCGAATGACATAATTTAATGAGATCAAAAATATATTTTTTTAATAAGTAAATAGACAGCGAAATATATTTTGTATATCAATATGCTATTGATTTTTATTTTATTTTGTTTGAGTGAAAAATAGTTTTATGTAGAATTTAATATATTATATCATTATGTAAATGAATTTTTTTAACAAAAAATTACCAAAATTATAAATAAAGTAACCATATTAATTACTATAATAATTAAAAATTTAAATAAATAAGTTATCCAATCTTTTTAAATTGCCTGAATCAATCCCTAATGTTTGCGTCAATTCTTGATTCAGCCCCTGAAGTTTTAAGTGACTCGATTCAGTCACTCTCCGTTAGTTTTAACGGTGCATTTAACTTTTAAGACTGATTTGGGACAAATTAGAAAAGTAAAAGGACTAAATCGGGTCAGTGCAAACAACATGGACTAAATAGGGAATGAGTGCAAACAAGAGGGATCATATCATGTATTATTCCCCTAAATTATAATTGTGGCTCAGCTCCTATATATATATATATATACGATATATATAAGCATGGTCCACTTTTGTCCATACCAAAGCGCCGCGCCCATTCTCAAGTAAAATTTTCTTCTAGGAAGTTCAATAAACCGCTTGTGAAACCTACGTTTTTCATCCTATTTTTGAATATATAAGGAAATAATTTAACAATCGTGATGTTTTCCCAGAAAATATTTCAGTTTTATCCTTGGAAAAAATAATGAACTGAAATATTTTTTTGATTTATATGTAATCGTCTGTCTTTTTTTTATTCACATCTTTCTTATTTGCAATAAAACATATAATCTTATGCATGACCAAGTCATATGAATACATGATCCTAATCATAGGATTTGAGGGAAGAATTAATGTAACGTGAATTAATAGCTGATAAGATAGTGATTTGGGGAACTTTGGACCAGACAAGGTCAGTGAATAAGATTTAGGGGGAAACATATATTAATGTAGAATGAACCAACAGTCAATATTTAGATTTGGCTTGAAGAATTCGAGTGCTTGACTTTTAAAACCAACATTTAGCTGTGGTTTATCACAATTAGTTAATAATGCTGCATTATACAATAAGTTAAAAAGGAAAAAAAAAATAGATAAAGGTTATATACGATGTGGAGAGATTCATTCTTTGTAAATATCCAGTTAGGACCGCATATAGTAACAAAATGGACATGCTAAGAGGCAAAACAAAACCGTGTATGGGGTACCATGTCTTAGAACTATAATATCATATCTTTTTTTTTTAAGAAAAAGTTTAATAATAAGTGGAGTACAAGGGGTACTCGAGCACATTGCATAAAAGTACTAAACATGATCACATCTCAAGTATTACAACGATTTAAGGCAAAAAACTGGCTCTCTAAACCAATCACTTGGGGAATAATTAAACGACTATTTGAATGAAGCTTTAGTCCACAACCAACTTTTAACCACAATCTCTTCTACAGCAGCATTAACACTTGACTTTTTTCCTTCAAAAATCATAGTTTCTTTCACGCCATAAACACCACACCGTGCCAATCCAAAACATTGTCCATAATTGTAACGACCCAAAACTTTTACATGATTTACATGAGCATGCATGAACATCATGACTCATATAGAAGCATTTGATATGCATAAATGTTGGGTCTATTGTGACGATAGTGTTTTGGATTCTATTGAATGTATGACTTGAGTGATAATTATGATAAGAATTGAAATCTAATGAGTCGGTTTCATTATATCGAGAATATGGATAAAATAAGGAATAGACATAGTTAAGGGACTTAAGTGTAAGATGATAGAGATTTGAAGGGCTAAAGTGCAATATGTAATATAATTAATAGTTATCTAGTGCCTTAGGAAGGAAGGAAATCAGATTTTATCTTCCATTTTCGTTTCTTCATCTGCTCCTTGAGGGAAAGCTATACAAAGTCCATAGAAACTCAAGTTTTGTGCCAAAAACTTGTAGAGGAAGGTATACCTATGTTTATACTCTTTATTTTCTATGGTTTTGAGTGTTTGTTGATGTTGGTTGAGAAGAAATATAGGGTTTGCATGTGTTAGATGAAAACATATCTTTTGAAGTAGATTTTGATGTTATACATGAAGGGAATAGGTTTTAAAGAAGATAGAAGAGGTTTTGGAAAGAAAGAACATGTGTTTGTATAAGAAATCTGCTGAAAAACAGAACTCCTATGGTGTTTCGAATTTTTGGAATTCTTAGACTTTAATTTTGATGTTGGTGTTCACATGAAAGTTGTAGTATGTTAAGTTATCTTTAATTGGATAGTAAATTCAAGTAATTTGGAGTTATAAAGCATGAGTTATGTCAATTTTACTAAACTATGTACAGGTTGACCTCTAAAGTGTGATGATTTCTGAAACTTGATGTTCTTGGCTAATTTTGTCTATGAAGATGATTGATTTAATTTAAGCACCTCAAATATGAATTGTAGATCTTTGAGTTATCTTTAATTTGACGTAAAGTGGGGCTCATTTGGAGTTAATATGAATTAGTTATGAATTTTATACCAAAAGGTGTCAAAGCTGAAAAATGCAGAATTTTCAACAAAACCATTCTGCCATGTAGCGATCGATCGCCTCTGTGTAGAGATCGATCTCTTCAGCCAAAATTTTGAAAAAAATGGGTTTCTTTGATGAGTTTAAGTATGGGAAGCCTAGTATGATGTATGTGAACTATGAAAACATGTTAAATGTAAATATTAGATGATTTATTCATGTGTTTGAGATAAATGTATTTATAGGTCCTAATCTCGAACAAGCTACAGATAAGGCGAACTAAAAGAGTTTTTCGAGATAGGAATATCGTTTGTGAGTATATCCTATAACTTGATATTTAACTGTACATAAGTATATGATTTCTGTTCTATGAATTGCGTCTATAAAGGATGTAAATACGTGTTGTATATGATGTGATGTTTCATTATATTGAAATGTGATTCTGAATTGTGCATTCATGTGCATACATAAGATATTAATGAACTCTGTTATGGATGCTAAGGATCTTGAACCATGTGTTAATGCATTCTGAGTACGGTCAGAATTACAGAATCAAAGAATATCGATCCCGAGTTAATTGAGAACTCAAAAGGGGATCTACATAGTGCCATGGCCATCTTGTGATCACAAATTGTTCATGATTCTAGTGGACCCATAACAGAAGAACAAATAATCATACATACATGTGTACATGTGAATTACTTGTTGTACAAGTATTACTACAGTTTTGATGAGTTATATACTTATGTGATGTTGAATATCGGTTATTTGTATATACTCAGTGAAGTGTTTTGTTTCAGATAATCCAAAGTAAAAGTCGACTCTAGAGGAAGGTCTAGAAGTCTTTTTGAAGTATTTTCCAGTATGGATACAAGGTTGGCCGGCTGATCTGTAGTTCTTCTCCCTCTGCTCATCATTGTACATATAAGTGTATAGGTTTTTGGTATGAGTAATGCGAGATACATCATCAGTCCATTTTTGTGGCATATATGCCATGTACATATGATTATGGAAAAGTTTTAAATTTACATGTTATAAAGTAAAATTTCCGCTGCAACGAATTAAATATGGTACTATAGTAATGCTATAGTCACAGTCATGTGTATGTATATAAGTACTGTGACGCCCTTACAGGATAAATGTTAGGCGACATGCCTCATGTATTTACACGTGTATAAAAGAGATATGCGTGTCATGTGTAATGAAAAGGTCGGGGTGTCACAATAATTTTTTTGAAACGTCAATAGGCCTCATCTCAACATGCATTGTCAGGTGCGATAATGGATCATCATGACCTACCGACGAAAGCAACAACCATCCATAGTTAAAGACCATACCTTGTAGGAAAAAATGGATTGACAAAATAGGTGACAATGGTCTTCTTCACTAAGGTAGCACAAGGCGCAATCCGATTGATTCAACTCAATGCCTCTATGAACCTGATCTGATTGTGTTGCTAACTTATTTGTAAGAGTCGACAGCCTACAATTATTGCTTAGAAGGGCCTTGCACCACAGATTGGTGAGAATTTGTTAATAATATTAATGCACGATTACATCCCTGCCAAAAAGCCATAGGTCGTCTTGATTGAATAGATGACATCGCACTGTGCTTCCACCTCCAGCCATCTTGGACATTTTCATATAGCTCGGCCCTATTGATCACAAAAAGAAAATCATTAAAACTTGATAATTCTCACTCATGAAACTCTCTACGCCATTTAAGGTTCCATTCAAGAATCCATCACACCACCCTCCCACTTCCCAAATTTTTTTATCCCAATTTAAAGACAAGAGATACAAAAAAGGAAATCTTGCTTTTAAGCTGCCTCCACCCCAGCCACTCATCTTCTAAGAAATACACATCTTTCCCATTACCCACAATCCTAGCTGATGTCATAGGATGAGTCAGTTTCTTCGGTAAAATTCCATTCGAGTGCCGAGCAAAAGATATCCCGAGCAAGAGATATCCCGAGCACAAAGTACCGAACACAATTTGCCCGAAGAACATCAAAACCTTCTCGGCATACTAGTCAAAGGCTAGTGAAAGACCCGAGCGTAACTGACAAATCAGCCGGCGGGAATAAACATGTAGTAATGGAACGCGGATTTCTCGGACACATTTTGAGCCAATAACTCCGCGATCAGAGGAGATCGTGTTCCGGATTTATCGCATGCCAACCACTGTGATCAACACAATAAATACACGTCTATGGTATCATTGTAAGGGGTTGAACTTTCCACGCAAGAAAAGACTCCGAAGAGAGCACATCATAGTCTGTTCGGTCTTTTACTCTTATGTTTTTTTTCAAAAGTTCTTGTTTTGTGTCTGAGTCCTGTAAATCAAATTAAAAGTTATAGTGAAGATTTATACTGGACTAGGTCCCGTGGTTTTTTCCTTCTATTTGGAGGTTTTTCACGTAAAAAATTGGTGTCTTTCTTTTATTTTCTGCAACACTTAATTCTACCGTACACGAAAAAAATCGAATCACATCATAAGCTAAGACGTTGAAGAAAAGAAATTTTGTATAAATTAGGGAAGACATGGCTAGAAGTAAAGGTCACGGGAAAAGTTAAATGGGGTATATCTTAAATCCCCCTTCATATTCGTCCCCGTACATGAAGAAGAGGAGGAGGATGTGGAATCGTCTCAAAACGTTCCTCAAACTAATCCTCAGGCATTTCCAACTTTGGGAATGCCAATGGAACAATTAACGGAGGTGATCGCTAAACTGTAGGGGATGTCATGAAGCAATTTATGACCCCGCCCCAGCAGGAAAGAACAAGCAAGGAAGAAGATCTGGCTTCTTCAGAAGAACACGATGAGGATACAAAAGATGTTAATGACCTTTCTAGTCAGATAGGAGAAGAGAGTAATAAAACTATGCATCATCAAATGGAGGATTTGAAAGATGAGTTGCAGCAAATGTGCAACAAGATGGAGGGGTGTATCTACCCAGTATGGAGTAGCATACCATTTACTCCTGAAGTTATCGATGATTCCTTGCCATCCAACTTCCGAACTTTGAATGTGGAGAATTATGATGGCAGCACAGATCCTGTGGAGTATTTGTCACGGTTTGAGAACGCTTCGCCACTTCACCAACTTACAGATGGAGTGAAGTATAGGGTTTTTCTGACTACCCCAGCAGGAGCTGCTCAATCTTGGTTTAATCAACTGCCACCGAGGATCATAGATTCATTTCCGAAGTTCAGCTCGCTGTTCTTACATCAATTCACGAGCAGCGAAAGTTGCAAGAGAACAGTCCTCGGCCTGTTCGGACTTAAACAGATGTTTGTACTTAAACAGATGGAAAAAGAGTCTCTTCGGGACTTCCTGAAAAGATTCAATCAAGCATGCCTCGATGTTCCTCATGTCACATCGGAGATACTCATCAGCGCCTTTACTCAAGGGCTACGAGAAGGAGATTTGTTCAGACCTCTAGCCAATAAACCACCTTCTGATATGACGAGCTGCTGGGAAGAGCTTCTAAGTATATCAACTTAGAAGAAGCCCGGAAAATGAAACAAAGAAAAGATGTGAAACCAGGAAATGAGCCAAATCGGAGGGATAAACATCTCGAATAGACGAAAAGGAGTTTCGAGCAGTACCTCCCGATGAGACCCTCCCCGAGAGGTGGCCATGAATCAAAGAGGGTCGAAGAGAGGTCGAGGAGGATATTTCCGAGGAGGACAGTCCTGAGGACGATATTTCTGAGGAATAGGAGTTAACAGATCTTGGGGAGGGCAAGAACCCCATGATGGACTAGTTTTAAATAATTCGCCCCCTTTGAATTATGCAAATCTTGGAAGGGGAGCGCCGCCCAAGCCAGTACCATGGGCGAATAGAGGAGAAAGGCAAGAAGAAAATGATGTACATGGAGTAGAGGAACCTGCCCCAGTTAACATTCCAGACCGAGGGACCATATACATGATCTCTGGAGGAATGTCAGGAAGAGACTAAACCAAGCAAGAAAGAGCGATGCTCGGAAATTGCAGGTTATGTTAATCACACCAGAGAACTCCCCAGCAGAGCCGTCCATTGCCTTTGGACCCGATGATCTAAAGGATGTGCAATTTCCTCATGATGATGCATTAGTTATATCAGCAACAGTAGCTAATTATAACGTGTAGAGGATTTTTATCGATATCGAAAGTTCAGCCGACGTGCTCTTTTTAAACAAGTTGGCCCAAATGGAGCTGGGGGCGTACCTATGCAAAGGGTAAATACTTCTTTGCATGGATTTACTGGAGAGGTTATAAGTCCGATGGGACAATTTTCACTGTCTGTCATGATAGGAGAAGAGCCGATGACGAAGACAAATGTGAATAATTTTCTGGTGGTGGATGCCCCTTCTTAGTATAACATCATTCTGGGTCGACCAGTCTTGAGTAAGTTTCAAGCAGTGTCGTCCACTTATCATTTGACGATGAAATTCCCCGTGGGAGAGGAGGTCGGACAAGTTTGAGTGAATCAAAATTCATCGAGGAAGTGTTATGTTCAGGAGCTGAAGCATGAAAAATTGAAAAAGAATGAGGAGGAGAGCCTTGGAGAGCCTTGGAGCAAAAATAACCTCTTTTGATGATGCATGTAGCATACTTGGCAACAAATTTGAATTTCATGACAAAACTCAACAAAGTTCATTTCATCTTTCTACGGTGGCAGCACATGAGTCAAGTTTGCAGAATAAACTGCTTTCCTCGTGAAGAATTAGGCTGCAAGACCTATACCGTTGCGATCCTCTATGAGTCTAGTTTGCAACGCAAAAAACGCTTCGTCATTTGGACATCCGAGCAAGAGGTTATGCCAATTTTCCCAAAGTCGCTGCAAGCTGCCAGAAAACTAAAAATGCTTCGAAAATTGTTAGATAAAATCTCAACATAAAAATTTTAAACTTAAAATGAGTTTAGAACATATTGAACGAAAATTAAACCTTTAAAATAGATTTTAAAATTATTTTCGGGCAAAATCAATGCAATGAAATTGATTTTTATGCTAAAAATTTTATACACCAAGTTTAGAAAAAATATGCTATGAAAATATTTCATGCTCATGAGAAAATTTTGAAAACTATTTTAAAAGATATCCGCAAAAAAAATCGGTTAAAATGCTTTCCAAGAACAACTCGCTCTGATACCACTTGTCAGGATCGATTTCGGGGGTGGGTTGTCATTCCACACCCGAGTTCAACCAACTTGAACTCGATAGCTCGTGTTCTTGAAATAATTGCACCGATAGATTATATCGAGTTCGGTTACAAAACCGAGCGGAAGACACTCGACATAACCCGCTCTATAACCGATTAAACATTTGAAAGGCGTTTTAAAGAAATGCAAGAAAGTAAATAAACAAGCATTTGTTTATGGAAGTTCGAAGGTGGTGTAATCCTTCTACGTCTCCCCTACTTCCACCTCATGGAAGGATTCCACTAGAAGACTTTGATTTATACAATCCCGTTGTACAAACCCGATCCAGTTGGGAATGCCCCATCCAACTAGAACTCCTAGTAACTCAACTATGTATGTTCTTTAATGTCTCACATACGAAGACCTCTCATCGGTTGTGATAAATCATCAATCGTTACAATGGTATTCACTCTTCTATTAAGCTCGCAAATACAATGAATAGAGTGAATACAAAGGCACAAATGATCTCTAACTAGATCTGATACAGCAAGGTAAGAGGTGCTAAAGGTTTGAAGAGTGCTCTTCATTTAGCATCTTTTGTCTTTTAAGTTCCTCAATTGGATCCCAAGTGGGTTTGCTTTGGAAGGCTTGGATTGATCTTCAATCAGCTGTTATTGAGCTTCCAAATTATGTATATATAGCCCCAAGTAATGATATATACGTTAGACACAAGAATATGCCCGTTGGAGAAGGTTCTGCATATTCCCGAGCTTGCAACGGTCATATTTTGGTTTCTGGGCTCTTTGTATTTCGGACCGGATTGGCCGGATCAGCTTGGGCAGATCAGTCTGGCCGGACCAGCATGGTAGATCAGTCTGGCAGATCAGCACGAGCAGATCAGTATTGTCCAGATCAGCAAGGGCAGATCAGTCTGGTCCAGATCAGTCTGGACAATCAGCTTGATACAAAAACAGATTGATAAACTGCTCTTCCATCTGTTGCTTGTAACTCTTGATTCTTTGATTTCTGGGCAACGTGATCTACATGAAAGTTGTAGCCCTTTCTCTTATCTTTCCACGGAATCAAGAATCGCTCGATTTTGAGTTCGTATGAGAGAGTTATGCTTGAAATACAAGGCGATGCTCCTGCTGTCTGTTTGCTGGATGCAGCAGCACATGGCGTTACTTGCAGAAGCTTTGTGGCCATCGTAACGTCCGATTCAGTCTTTCACTTCTAAAGAGGACTTGTAGATCTTTGTCTTAGCTTTCCAACCCATACTGAATTGTTCTGTTCCGATAAGCGAGCTAAGAGTTATGCCCACCAGACTGACAGTTGCTTGCTGTAACAGCTCGATCTTACAGGTGTCACATGGTGTGACTTGCAAAAGCTTTTTGGCAATCTTAATCCGATTCAGTCTTTGTCTTCCAAAGATGATTTGTAGATCTTTGTCTTAGATTTCCAACCCATACTGAATCGTCTCGTTCCGTTAAGCGAGCTAAGAGTTATGGCCAACAGACTGACAGTTGCTTGCTGAAACAGCTTGCTGTTTTCTTCGCGGTACAGCTCGATCTTGCAGGCGTCTTTTCTCCTTGATAACATTTGAACTAGCCGATCTGTTGTGAAATATGACTTTTAGTTTTTTGAGTTGGCTGTTCAATCTCTTTGGAAGCACGCCATTTGATATCCGAGCTATGAGATATGATCGAAACATCCGCTTTGCCAGAATTTCAGTCTTGGTCCAGCTTGATATTTTCAAGCTACTTCTTTGTAATTCATCAAGCTTCTAAGTTATGACCTATGAACTGCACACTTGATGAAATATGTTAGCAACACAATAGCAAGTTTTGTTAACATCAAAACCAAGATTATTCGGGTTTCCAAAACCCAACAATCTCCCCCTTTTTGATGATCACAAAACTTGAATAAAAATATGAACATTAAAGCACAATGTTGCATAACAAGAAAAATCATATTTTTAAACAACATATTTCTCCCCCTTTTTGTGTGAATCAAAAAGGAAGACAAATAAAATTTACTCCCCCTCAAGGATTGGGATTAAACTCTCCCCCTTAATTTTAAAATGTTTGAAAATTTGAGCAAGAGAGTGGCAAATGGGGTAGGCTAAAACAAATTTAAAAAAATGCAATGCACATTAATTTTTGAACAAAATAACCTCTTTTGATGATGCATGTAGCATACTTGGCAACAAATTTGAATTTCATGACAAAAACTCAACAATGTTCATTTCATCTTTCTACGGTGGCAGCACATGAGTCAAGTTTGCAGAATAAATTGCTTTCCTCCTCGTGAAGAATTAGGCTGCAAGACCTATACCGTTGCGATCCTCTATGAGTCTAGTTTGCAACGCAAAAAACGGTTCGTCATTTGGACATCCGAGCAAGAAGTTATGCCAATTTTCCCAAAGTCGCTGCAAGCTGCCAGAAAACTAAATCGAAAATTGTTAGATAAAATCTCAACATAAAAATTTTAAACTTAAAATGAGTTTAGAACATATTGAACGAAAATTAAACCTTTAAAATAGATTTTAAAATTATTTTCGTACAAAATCAATGCAATGAATTGATTTTTATGCTAAAAATTTTATACACCAAGTTTAGAAAAAATATGCTATGAAAATATTTCATGCTCATGAGAAAATTTTGAAAATTATTTTAAAAGATATCCGCAAAACAAAATCGGTTAAAATGCTTTCCAAGAACAACCCGCTCTGATACCACTTGTCAGGATCGATTTCGGGGGTGGGTTGCCATTCCACACCCGAGTTCAACCAACTTGAACTCGATATATCGTGTTCTTGAAATAATTGCACCGAGAGATTATATCGAGTTCGGTTACAAAATCGAGCGGAAGACACTCGACATAACCCGCTCTATAACCGATTAAACATTTGAAAGGCGTTTTAAATATATGCAAGAAAGTAAATAAACAAGCATTTGTTTATGGAAGTTCGAAGGTGGTGTAATCCTTCTATGTCTCCCCTTCTTCCACCTCATGGAAGGATTCCACTAGAAGACTTTGATTTATACAATCCCGTTGTACAAACCCAATCCAGTTGGGAATGCCCAATCCAACTAGAACTCCTAGCAACTCAACTATGTATGTTCTTTAATGTCTCACATACGAAGACCTCTCATCGGTTGTGATAAATCATCAATCATTACAATGGTATTCACTCTTCTATTAAGCTCTCAAATACAATGAATAGAGTGAATACAAAGGCACAAATGATCTCTAACTAGATCTGATACAAGCAAGGTAAGAGGTGCCAAAGGTTTGAGGAGTGCTCTTCATTTAGCATCTTTTGTCTTTTAAGTTCCTCAATTGGATCCCAAGTGGGTTTGCTTTGGAAGGCTTGGATTGATCTTCAATCAGCTGTTATTGAGCTTCCAAATCATGTATATATAGCCCCAAAAAATGATATATACGTTAAACACAAGAATATGCCCGTTGGAGAAGGTTCTGCACCATTCCCGAGCTTGCAACGATCATATTCTGGTTTCTGGGCTCTTTGTATTTCGGACCGGATTGGCCGGATCATCTTGGGCAGATCAGTCTGGCCGGATCAGCATGGTAGATCAGTCTGGCAAATCAGCACGGGCAGATCAGTCTGGTCCAGATCAGCAAGGGCAGATCAGTCTGGTCCGGATCAGTCTGGACAATCAGCTTGATACAAAAACAGATTGATAAACTTGCTCTTCGATCTGTTGCTTGTAACTCTTGATTCTTTGATTTCTGGGCAACGTAATCTACATGAAAGTTGTAGCCCTTTCTCTTAGCTTTCCACGGAATCAAGAATCGCTCGATTTCGAGTTTGTATGAGAGAGTTATGCTCGAAATACGAGGCAATGCTCCTGCTGTCTGTTTGCTGGATGCAGCAGCACATGGCGTTACTTGCAGAAGCGTTTTGGCCATCTTAACGTCCGATTCAGTCTTTTACATACAAAGATGACTTGTAGATCTTTGTCTTAGCTTTCCAACCCATACTGAATCGTTCCGTTCCGATAAGCGAGCTAAGCGTTTTGCCTACCAGCCTGACAGTTGCTTGCTGTAACAGCTCGATCTTACAGGTGTCACATGGCGTGACTTGCAAAAGCTTTTTGGCAATCTTAATCCGATTCAGTCTTTGTCTTCCAAAGATGACTTGTAGATCTTTGTCTTAGATTTCCAACCCATATTGAATCGTCTCGTTCCGTTAAGCGAGCTAAGAGTTATGGCCAACAGACTGACAGTTGCTTGCTGAAACAGCTTGCTGTTTCTTCACGGTACAGCTCGATCTTGCAGGCGTCTTTTCTCCTTGATAACATTTGAACTAGCCGATCTGTTGTGAAATATGACTTTTAGTTTTTGAGTTGGCTGTTCAATCTCTTTGGAAGCAACGCCATTTCGATATCCGAGCTATGAGATATGATCGAAACAATCCGCTCTGCCAGAATTTCAGTCTTGGTCCAGAATTTCAGTCTTGGTCCAGCTTGATATTTTCAAGCTACTTCTTTGTAATTCATCAAGCTTCTAAGTTATGATCTATGAACTGCACACTTGATGAAATATGTTAGCAACACAATAACAAGTTTTGTTAACATCAAAACCAAGATTATTCGGGTTTCCAAAACCCAACAGAGTACCAATGTCTTGACTGGAATATCGCCAGAGGTCACCGAGCATCACCTCAATATGGAGCCTGATGCTCGAGCCATCAACCAGAAGAGAAGACATTTCGGAAGCGAGAAGACGCCATCATTTCTCAGCAAGTGCATGAATTGCTGAAAGCTGGACATATCAAGGAAATCACCTTCCCAACGTGGCTCTCGAACTTGGTTCTTGTACCAAAGTCAACAGACAAATGGTGAATGTGTGTAGATTTTCGGGATGTCAAGCATATTTCTACTGTGGGTTGATTTATTTGTTCTAGTCCATTGTTGACAGGTTAAATGCAGGGTCGAAATATTTGATCTGTATTTGAACCTAAAATGGGACTAAGTATTTGTGCTCGGGATGTCCGAGTACATTTTATTATTGATGGCTCGGGACGTTCGAGCATATTCAATTGTGAGTTGATTTATTTGATCTAGTCCATTGTTGCCAGGTTAAATGCGGGGTCGGAATGTTTGATCCGTATTTGAACCTAAAATAGGACTAAGTAGTTTGTGCTCGGGATGTTCGATTACGTTTTATTATTAATGCTCAGGATGTTCGAGCTTGTTTGGATTTTATTAATTTATTCATGGGATCTGGGATGTTCGGTCCATGTTAAAAACCTAAAATTGCCTAAGTGTTGGTGCTCGAATGTTCGAGCTTGTTCGGAATTTTATTAGTTTATTCATGGGATCAGGATGTTTAATCCATGTTTAAACCTAAAATTACCTAAGTGTTGGTGCTCGGGATGTTCGAGCTTGTTCAAAATTTATTAGTTTATTCATGGGATCGGGATGTTTGGTCCATGTTTAACCTAAATTATCTAAGTATTGGTGCTCGGGGATGTTCGAGCTTGTTCGGAACTTTATTAGTTTATTCATGAGATCAGGATGTTCGGTTCATGTTTAAAAATAAAAATTGTCTAAGTGTTGGTGCTCTCGGGATGTTCGAACTTGTTCGGAATTTTATTAGTTTATTCATGGGATCGGAATGTTCGGTCAATGTTAAACCTAAAATTGTCTAAGTGTTTGTGCTCGGGATGTTCGGGTCCATGTTTAAACCTAAAATTGCCTAAGTGTTGGTGCTCGGGATGGTCGAGCTTGTTCAAAATTTTATTAGTTATTTAAGTATTTATGCTCGAGAGGGTCGAGCTTATACATCATTTTTGTTAATGTATGCAGAGAATAAAGAAATGATAGAAGTTTCATTCATTGATGGAAAAATTAAAATGGCAAAGAAAATAGCAGAAGAATGCAACCCTACTCTATCATTTAAAAAGATCCTCAGGAAGATTGGCCAGAGCTGCTTCTTGGACCAGAAAGTCTGAAGAGGTGCCTTCTGGTGGATAACCCTTCGCCTCAAATTGACGAGTGCAGGCCTCAAACCCATGCTCGAAAAATACGGAGGTTCGGTCAGACACAACAATGACATACTCTTTGGACTTCAGAAAATTTTCTTTCCTATTCAACCGATTTCCTCTACCAGAGCTTCGAAGGAAGCTTTCTCTTGAGCATATTGCTCGGATAGAGTTTTGTTGATTTCTTCAAGGTCAGCCGTCTTTTTCTCCAGCTCTTCAGACCTTCTTCGCTCTTCATCCAGAGCCTTCTGGACCACTTCCTGAGCCTTCTTGTCAGATTTGTGCTGCTCTTGAATAAGGGCAATATTCTTCTGCAAATCCTCGCACATGGCATGAAACCGATCCCGCTCCTTGTGCCGAGCAGTGTTCTATGCTCGGGTGGAGTGGAATCGGTTTAGGAGTTCGCTTGCCATCATGTTGGCCTGCACGAGAATACACCAAAGTAAAGAGCAAAACCAAAAATACTTAGAAAATTTTGGAAAAAAAAAGTTGACTTACCTTTACCCAAGAGGTGGAGAAATCGTTCACTAAGTTGCTGAAAGCTAAATCCCAGAGCAACTTTTATTTGGACTGTTGGGAGAGAAAGACATGATGGATTGAGAGGTTCTGGGGTCAGGTTTTTTTAGAAAAGTGACGTGAGGTGAGTAGTACCAGTGAGGAACATGTTTTTGTGGGGGGGGGCGAAGATGGTTGGGAGCAAAAGAAGGGGATGTTTGTGAAGAGGCTCTCGATTCAGGAGGGGGAGTTGCAGGTACAGTTTTCTTGGCATGAGGAGTTCTTGAGGAGGAACCCGGGCCTTCAGTTGCTGCCTTTTTGCGAGCGCGAGTAACCAAGGTTTCCTCCTCAAGTTGGTCGGTAATGTCCACGATTGGAGAAATAGGGGTATGGGCCACTGTCAAGGTCTCCTCAACTGAAGTGGTTGTACCATTTGATCCCGACGCCTGCCCCGATGCTTGGCTCTTCGAGGCTTTGCCCTTCAGGTTGGCCAACATCATTGATCGGTTCATTTTCTCCTCTGCATAAAGGAACAATAGGGTTAGTCCGAGCGATAATTATTATTCACATAAAGAAGAAGGTGCTCTAGTCATTCACCGAGGGGCATGCGTAGTGATGCGCCCTTCGGGCTCAGCAAGAACAAGTACAATAGCCCGTCTTCAATAAGCTCTGCCACGTAGGGCTGCTTAACGGGCCGGGTCAAACCGGACCCGGCCCAAACCGGATTGGTTAGCCCGGTTCGGACCGGAATAGGTCTAACCGGTTCTGAACCGGTAAGATACCAAATCCGGATCGGTTCGAAAAAATCGGTTCTGGGTTGGAATCGGTTGGACCGGAACCAGTCATTATCGGATCCGGAACAGGCCGGTTCTGGACCGATCTGGACCGGATCAACCCGTTAACCACCCCTACTGCCATGTTATAACAACACTGGTCACCGAGTTTTCGGTGGACAGACAAATACGGTTCTTTCTCGAGGAGACCCTTGACAGATTTGGCCCTCGGGAGACTTTCCCTCCAAAGCATGTGACAGTCCCAAGGCTGAGACGAACGAGCAAAAATATAAAATTTCTTCCACTCCTTTATTGAAGAGGGGTAGTTCTTAAGGAAACATACCCCCGTTCGGGAAGAGAAGTAAAAGAGACCCACTTCCTTTTTAAGTAACCCAATAAGAAGGAACAATGAAAAACCCTCCAAAAGCCTATAGCTGTTGGGGAACAGTTGGCTGAGCGAAACAGTGAAATAATTCGCAACAGCTAGGAAGAAGGCAGGAATGAGAAAACGTAAGCCCCCTCAGAGTTGGTTTAGATAAAATGGAAAATAACCCTAGGGTGTATATGAAGACGTGATCCTGAAGAGGGAGTAATAATGGAGGTGCTTTTGGGGATCTCCCATTTCTCTTGGAGGTGGGAGAGTTGTTGACTGGTACGAATCCTCAACACGAAGGCTTCGTACCTAGGGACTTGGGCAGCAATCAAGACCTGTTCTACATCAGTTTGTTTGTTCTCTCGATGAATAGCCGAGGAACCAGAAGAACTCAAAGTTTCCTCACTGTCCTAGGATGTCGGTAAGGGAGGAAGGTTGGAAGATTTTTTCTCCCATGAAAGTTCCGAATTCATTGATGTTGAGCCTTAACACATTGTTGAGTTTAATGCTTAATTTATCTCCGAATTATTTATGGGTTTTGATGATCAACAAAACTTGCATGTGTTATACTAATATGTCTACTTAGTGTACATGGTTAGATTGATAATTTGGTTGGGAAGACCAATGGAAGAGAACCCAAGTTATACAATAACCTATGCGAGTTCATATGACAAGCGGTGATTTTTTATCAAGGAATCTATTGAGCTTGGACGAGAAGAATGACATCTATGAACAACCATTTAAGTGTCATGTGTGGAATGATGTTGGAACAATTTCTTATGATGGGATGAAGACCCACAAACCAATGGTCCGTTGGTGGGCAAATTCGTATAGAAGCCAATGGAGCGCAGTGCAATGTTTTGATTATATCTCTTGGCTCGATGCTCCGAACAATGTGAATCAAAATATATTGGAAAGCCAACTCAATATTCTAGATTTCATATTTAAACATCTCAGTCCATTCGGATTGCATCATGGAGCAAAATGTCATGGGAGTCATAACAAGTGCAGATTGTAGCAAGGTTTGAGCGACTGTAGCATTTTGGGCATAACTTCTTCATACATTAATGAAATGCAATGAAATTTTGTCCACACCTAGATAAGAGGAAGGGCTACAACTTGCATGTTTACCACGTTTCCCAGAAACGAGCTTAAGATGGTCGAAAAGTACAAAGTTTGAGAGTGTTGAAATCTGGGAGATAGTATGAGGCGATCCGAGCCATAGTTTGAGGCGATCCGAGCCATGTTGCGCACCATCGACTGAAGCGATGGCACGGTGTGCACGCTGGCGATCAGATCGCCCCAGGCGATGGTCAAGCTCGCCCCAGGCGATCCAGAATGCTTCCTAGGCCATTATTTTGAGGGCGATCGCCCCAGGCGATGCACGGAACGCCGAGGCGATCCACAACTTTACCTACAGCCTTGTTTATCATTGATGATCGCCCCAGGCGATGGGGAGATCGCCCGAGGCGATCTGAGCCAGATTTGACCGTTAAGGGTGGCGATGGGTGATCGCCCGAGGCGATGTCCGAGTGATTCAAGCCTTATGTGTAGCAACGGCTAGTAGGAGCTTTGGGGGCCTCCTACACTATAAATATGGATCTTTTGGAGCTTTTTGAAGGCAGAAACAAGACTATAAACTACAAGAAAGCCTTGATCAATTCAAATTACTTTAGCATTGCAAAAAACTTCATACATTTGTGTGTATTGGAGTTTGTAATTCATTTCTTGTTGTGTGAGTTTTGATTCTTCGTATTGGTACACCGTGAAGGTGTTTGATTGAGTTTCTTGTAAAGGTCCCCCAACACCAAAGCAAGTTGGAAAATTGTAAAGTCGCCAACAAGTAAAGTTGGTGCATGTGTTTGGCTATCCTTGGAGCCCTTAAGGCCAAGAAGACTCGTGAAGAGTGTTGGTAACTCGTGAAGAGCTTTGTGTACTCGTGAAGAGTATTGTTCTCGGGAAGAGCTTTGTAAACTCGGGAAGAGTTGGGTTGTGGCTAACTTGGATCCCTCAAGGCCAAGATCATTTATTCTAGTGGAACCTCGGTTGGAGGTTATCTAACCGGGATGAGGAGACGTAGGCGATTCATCGCCGAACTTCTATAACAAATATCCTTGTCATTTACCGCTTTATTTCTTTACGTATTTATTTATTTGTTACTTCTATTTTATTTTATTTATCGATTGACTTAAGCCTTCCGCAAGCGCAAACTCTTTAGTTTTGCAAACTCATTTAAAACGCTAAAGTAGCCAAGGAATCTCATTCACCCCCCACTTCGATTCCAACAAGTGGTATCAGAGCCATTTGATTTTGTTTTAAATCAAAACCTTTTTATGGCTAATCTAGCAAATGAGTTACTCAAGGTCAATCGACAAATCGCCCTCCGCTTTTCACGGGTGATAACTACTTTATTGGAAGAATAGAATTTCTCTATACATCCAATCCGTAGATTATGATCTATGGAAAATCATAGTGAAAGGTCCACATATTCCTTTGAAGGAAGTTGGGGGAATTAGTGTCCCAAGAAATGGACGATTTTACTAGAGCGGATATGATTTTAATATCTCAAAATGCTAAGCGATTAATATTTTGCATTGTGCCTTAGATT
>CAJQUN010001452.1:0-66142 GCA_907163345.1 Haberlea rhodopensis
ATGAAACCTTTGACGACCAGTCGGGCTTTGTATTTCGTGGAACCATCATGATCTTCCTTCACCCGATACACACATTTGTTGTGAAGTGCCTTTTTGTCCATATGCAACTCAACAAGTTCTCATGTCTGATTAGACATCAAAGACTTCATCTCGTCTTTCATGGCAAGCTCCCACTTGCCTGCATCTTTGGTCTGACATGCTTCATCGTAGCATTCAGGCTCACCTGCATCGGTTAGCATAGATAGTTCATATACCTTTTGTTAGGTACATGAGGCCAAGAACTCCTTCTCAATTCATGAACTGGAGCAGGAGATGTAGCATGCTGCTGCTCGCTGTCTTGATCAATTGATTCCCGTAACTGAGAAATCTCAACTATCTGTTCCACATGACTTTCTGGAACATCGTCCACCTCTGTATATGCTGGTTCACTCTGTTCTGAGTCGCTGCCAACTGTGTTATGCCTGTCATTATACATCACTCGTTCGTTGAAGATTATATCTCTGTTGTGGATCATCCTTTTGTTTTCATCCCCAATGTGGTAGCCAAACTCATCTTCGCCATAACCAATGAAAGTGCATTCTTTGATTTGGTATCGAGTTTGTTTCTGTGTGCATCACTGATATGCACATATGCTACACATCCGAAAACTTTAAGATATGAGAGGTTTACCTCTTTTTCGCTCCATACCTCTTCTGGTATTCTGTGCTCCAATGGTACCGATGGACCTCGGTTAATCAAGTAAAATGTTGTGTTAACTGCTTCTGCCCAAAACTGCTTTGGCAGGCCTGATTGTACCCACATGCTTCTGGCTCGTTTGTCAACGTCCGGATCATACGCTCAGCTACAACCATCGTGTTGAGGCGTACCAGGCACAGTGCTCTTACATTCTGATTCCGTGTTCATAGCAGAACTTTCTTGATCTGGTGTCTTCATATTCACCACCATTGTCGCTTCTGAGCTTCTTTATCTTCAAACATGTCTCATTTTCAACCATTCGCTTTCCAAATCTTGAAAGCCTCAAATACTTATTACTTATATTTCAGAAAAGTAAACCCATACTTTCCTGGAAGTGATCATCAATAAAGTCACAAAGTAGTATTTCCTACTAATGATGAGACAGTCGTTGATCCTCAAACATCAGAGTGAACTAGTTCAAGTTTCACCTTCTTTGGGGTTCTGGTACTTGTCTGAAAGCTAACTCTTTTCTGCTTTCCATAAATACATCCTTCACACGTGTCAATATCAATTGACTGAAGGCTCGGAAGTTTCCCCTTTGAGTGCATCACTTTCATTCCTTTCTCACTCATGTGGCCAAGTCCCTGATGCCATAGAGTAGGACTTTCTGTGTCTGCTGCAACTGCAATTGAACAGCGTGCTCCTGCTATCATGTAAAGAGTACCACTCTTATTGCCTCGAGCAATTATCATTGCACCTTTTTGAGATCTTCCAAGTATCACCGTGAAAGACTGTTGTATGACCTTCACCGGCCAACTGGCCAACTTAGATTAAGTTCTTTCTCAGATCGGGAATATGTCTGACATCCTTCAGTTCCCATACAGACCCGTTCACTTAATCTTTATGATACCTTTGCCAACAATCTCGCAAGATTGTTCATTACCAAGGAGACTTTACCAAGGTTTCCATGGACATATTTCTCGAAGAGTTCTCTCTGCGAAGTAGCATGGAATGATGCTCCGGAGTCTAACACCCAAGAATCTTCCTTGCACTCTAAGGAACATACTAAGGCATCATTTCCAGAAGCAACGTTTGCTTCTGCCTTCACCTCCTAATTCTTTGGTGCATTTCTGTACTAATTTTATAATGTCCGGGATGCCCGCATTTCCAGCACTCGAGTCTTTGAGTTCTGAGAATTAGGGGGATTCGTATATTTGGACCTCCTGTCTATTTGTTTGACACGTCCACCTCCTCTGTTTGATTTTCTACCTCTTGGCTCTGTATGTAATACTGAAGAGGTTGATGATTCATTTGAATCTTTCCGTCTGATCTCTTCACTGGAACCAGATCACGAACATTGTCAAATTCAACTTTGTACTTCCCGATGAGCTACTCACAACTGCGACAGTAGCATTCCAGCTTTCCGGTAGGGAAGACAAAGTATTCATTCTTGTACTTCATCATCAAAATCAATGCTAACTGAACTCAACTGGGTTGTCACTGTGTTGAGTTCATTGAGGTGTTGAGCTACCGATCCGCCTTCTACCATCCGCAAATTGAAACAACCGCCTCATCAAATGAAGTTGTTTGAAGCTGATGGCTTCTCGTACATGCTTGAAAGAGCTGTCATAAGACCCGTCTTGGTCTTTTCTTTTGCTATGTTGAAAGCAACGTTGCTTGACAACGTCAGTCGGATAACTCCGAGAGCTTTTCTATCTAGAAGAGCACATTCTTCATCTTTCATGCCTTCTGGCTTCACGCCGAGAGAGGTTGATATAGTCTTCTATTTGCATTTTCCAAAAGCCAAAATCTGAACCATTGAACTTTTCAATATTCATTTTCCTTCATCTGTCGTCATTACTCCCACTCGAACTGTCTCCCACCGGATTGCTGTGTTTGACAATTTTTGAAATTCATCGTGCTATTGAAAAACACTGGTGTGGACGAATTTGGTATCGCTCAAATTCTACTATTTTCGAAATTTACTATTCACGAAATTCACTATTCACATGAATAGTAACCCGACAAAAAAATATTGACAAAATTAACAATTTGGCTCTGATACCAGTTGTTGGGAAAAATAACGCAATATTTGCTGGTCAGATATGTGGGAGCAAAATAAATGCGGAATAAAAAACACACGGTTTACGTGGTTCGGCAAAAATTAGCCTACGTCCACGGGCTGCTGCAGATCTTTTATTGAAGAAAAATCCAAGTGATTACAAAACACTGTCAACTTTCAATCTGAAAAAACACTCAGAAAATTATACAGCAATTTTCTCTCACTAGTATTTTTACTCTGATTGCACTATGTATTTTTCTCTCTATTCTTTTCGGTGTGTTTTTAGGATGTAAATGCATCTCTTATTTATAGAGAATTTCCTACGAAAACTTCAGCCAAATTTTTCTTCCTGCATTAATTTGTCCAGCCAAAAAAGTCTTCTCTTGCTTCTTAATTCTTCGGTTTTGCAATTTGGCCAGATTTGGCCAGATTTTCTTCGACAACCAATTTTGTCCTCTTTGTAAATTTCTTCTCGATGATTGGGTTGGCATCTTTGACTAACAATGAAGACGGAGAGCGATGAACGTTTTAGTTTTCCCGGTGAATGGTTAGAAAAAATTAGGGTAAGGTAATCTAATTTTTAGGACATATTGTAATCTTGAACACTTTTAATAATGTGATAATATAAGTGTCAAATTAGAGTATTTTTTTAGTAGTGCAGCTTTAGGCAACTAATTTTTTTAGTAGTGCAGCTTTAGGCAACTCGAGAAGGTCATAAGTATCTGTAAGCTTCAAGGTCTGAAGGTTGTGGAGACGAGTAATGCATTCAGCCAACCTCATGATACCATAGCATGACATTGCAAGGAACCTGAGATGCTTGCCAACAAAATTCGGCAATTTCTCTATCCTGCAACCATTCACGTTCAACACTCTTAAATATCGTTGGTTTGACAGAAAGGAAGAAACGATTCTCTAGAATCCAAAGCCATTCCACTAAGCAGAATAAAGTGAGCGCAAATGATCACCGCTCGGTAGTTCGAGCTCATCCTTTTTCTCATTAATCCTCCAAAATGATTCCAAGCCATCCGACAAGTGGCGGACTGTAGGAGGAATTTTTCACCATGTCATGACCCACGCATTAAGTTTCATGTCACATGACTGATGCTGCCAAATCATGCATAAGATCGTGCATTTTACATCTCATTGCACATGTGTGGCCTTTCCGGACATCTTGCAAAAAGGATCGCCAAATCAATTCTTTGAAAATTAATTGGCCAATGAGATGCAAGTACGTCTGGCCTTCAACATTAAGGGAGCCATCTACCATCCATAGCTGGATAAGCGGTCCCATTTCATCAAATAATCCTTGGGAAATATGCAACAATAAGCGAAACACTGGCTCATTTGCGGAAATAAATTGTCATAACTCAACCTCAAAATAGGGAAGATACGGTCTTCATGATCTGGCAGATTCCATATTTCACTTGCTTTAATGGCCAACCATTCGCTTTCATGACTTTTATATTGCATCAAGCTCCCTAAAGCCTTTATCGCCAAAGGCACACCACCACATTTCTTCGTTATCACCTCACCAGTTCCGACTACATGCAAATGCTCTTTTCATGAATAAAGACAAAGATTGTAGCCATCATCACAAAAATCTTTTCAATTCGGGTAGTTACCATTACCCCCACTGCCTTTTGACCCACATCTTAACGCTTTTTTTAGTGGATCCCAGAGGCTTTGGTTTTCATTCAAAACATCGTCCAGGACTAACAAAAACTTCTTTCCCTCAACTTTTCTTGAAGAGGACGTATGAATGGATCTAACTCAGTGACACTACATCCACTTCCCTGTATGGATTCTAAAATTGCTCTAACCAGTCTCTGTAAGCTGAAATCTTATGATACACAAACCCAAATTCGCAATTCAAAATGCTTCTCTACCATTCGTCATTATAGACCTATTGGGTAAGCGTGGTTTTCCCTATTCCACCCATTCCCCATATGACACAGATAGAAATATCATCTTGATCAAGCATTTTAAAGAGAAGTTTCTCGACTAGCATTTCCCTTTCCTCATCCCTTCCAAAAATTTCAAATTCATTCACCAATGAACTATGTCGGCTCTCTGCATCTCCAACTTGGCTATTCACAGTTCCCTCCCTCAAATGGAATCTAAGTCTCTCATCCACTATAGCATCTAATTGTCCCCTTATCTCTCTCACTTCGTGCACTATTTTAAGACGAAATAACAAACAGATTTCTTTTCGATAAAAAAGACATTAAATACATGCCTCTTTCGGAATTCCATCTTTGTCTGAGGCCTTGGTAGCAATCAGGTCTAGTACATCTTCAGCATCATAGGCAACATTCTTGAGCTTCCGTAACCAATTTTGCAGCATCTCTTTTTTTCTTTGCTTGACTTCTGCGTCTTGAAGCACAAGATGGATTGTACTAAAAGCACAAGATGGATTGTACTAAATATACTGTCAAGCCTCTAGACCTCACCCTTTAAAAGTGATTATATTGAAATATATCCTTATATAATATATCATGCAATTTTAGTGACCAAAAATCAATTATTATTATTAGTAGTATTAGTAAAAATAATATAATAGTAATCATAGTTGTTAATGATAATGATAACTGCTATTATTATTTTCATAATTATTTTATACATTAATAAAAGTAATATTTTTACTATTTATAAATATAATTATAATTTATTGATAATAACAATAAAAATTTAATATATACAAGAATGTACAAAAATAATTATTAGTATTATTTTCATATTATCACCTCTTTTGGATAAAGTAAAAAAAGTAAAAAGATATTGTAATACCAAAAGTATCAACATCTTTATGTTTCTTTATCTCATTTTGTCCAATCAACTAAACAATATATTTTTAAAATAAGGTCATATAGATTATAACTTCCCAAAACAACTTATAAGATATGGATACCTAGAAACTGTTTGAAATAAAATTAGTCAAAGATTCTCTTGTTATGCCCATCTTATATTAAAAAGTTTTTAAATTTCGCTTTCAATGATTTTCTCTTCTTCTTTTTTTTTTTTTGTTTTACAAATTCTTGTCAAGAAATTGTTGGAAAAGTAAAAGAAGTTAATTTATTTTTATGCTCGATCAATCGAGCGGGCCAAAAAATTATTGTCTAAGTGAACAATAGCTCTATCGATCGAGCATTGTATTTGTTTTGTGAAATTGTATGTCATTCGCGTTTAAGGTGCGATTTTTGGCGATAAAGTGCTTCCAAATGGTGTTCATTCGGACTTGTTTTTGGTTCACTATATATACAACATAACCCCACTTGTTTTAAATATGAAATCTCAAAATTCACATCATATTTGAAGATCAAAATTTGAGTAATTTTGGGAGTCTTCATCATTGTTATGGTTGAGCATTTTTAGACCTTTGTGGTTTAAAGGATTTGTGATTTGGAGTGCTCCTATCACAAATCATAGTCGTTGTATCTTGGGAAATAAATTGCCAAAGAAAACCGTTAGCACCGTAGCGAGGCAATATTATCTTAAGACAGAGATTCCAAATCTCGCCTCGACATTTCTAATACAAAGTCACTTGTTGTTTTTGCTTGCTACTTTCCTAAGATACACACCCATAAAATTTTGTAGTACAATCTTAAGATAATATTAGCAACACATGGCTTCGTCGATTGCAACAACGACTCCAGTTCATCATGGTGAAAGGCCTGAAAAGTTCAATGGGAACGATTTCAAGCGATGGTAACAAAAGATGTTTTATTTGACAACCTTGGGGTTGACAAGGTTCCTCAATGAGGATGCTCCTACTATTATGGAGAGTGAAACCGACAACCAAAAGAGGGCTGCGGTTGATGCGTGGAATCAAAGCGATTTCCAGTGCAAGAATTATATTCTCAATGGACTGGACAACACATTATACAATGTGTATTGTCTAGTGAAGACGGCCAAGGAATTGTGGCAATCCTCGGAGAAAAAAATATAGATCTGAGGATGCCGGCATGAAGAAATTCATCGTTGAGCGATTCCTGGATTTCAAAATGGTTGATACAAAGCCTGTGATAGCACAAGTACAAGATTTGCAAGTAAACATGCACGGAATTCATGCGGAGGGAATGATTCTAAGTGACTCATTCCAAGTGGCTGCCATGATTGAAAAGTTTCCTCTGTCATGGAAGGACTTCAAGAATTATCTCAAGCATAAACGAAAAGATATGAATCTTGAAGACCTTGTGGTTCGCTTGAGAATCGAAGAGGACAACAAAATTTCCGAAAGGAATGAAAATTGGCACCAACATGAAGCACGAGAGAACTTAGTGGAAAAACACGCCGGAACAAAGCGGAAATTTGACGGCATGGCCTCCAAATCTGGAAAGGCGAAGAAGTTCAAAGGCAAGTGCTAAAAATGTGGAAAACCCAATCGCATGGCGAAGGATTGTCGCAATAAAGACGATCGCGGGAAGGCTATGGGTCAAGTAAATGTGACCGAAGAAGATCGTTTCTCAATTGATTTGGATGATCTAGCGCTTACCGCTTAAATTAGATTGTGTATCTTTGAAAGTTGTAAACTCCAAGAATTGAGTGACCCTAAATAAATGTAATGACGATATTTGTTGAAATCAATAAAATTTATGTATTACTTCTTGTAGTGAATCTTATGATTTGTGTCATGATTGTTAGGATCATTTAAACCATAGTTCGCAGCACAAATTGTAATGTTAAATTTATTGCTTATATGGGCACTAAGTTAACAAAATCGTCATTTGTTAGAAGAAACGTAATGTCTCTAGAGTTTACTTACAATGATGTTTGTGATGGAAAGATTGTGCAAACTAGAGATGTGAGAAAAGTAATTTGTTACTTTATCAATATTTGCACATGATATTGTTGTGACTTTTTGCTATGAAGCAAAAACGAGGCTAATGAGGTATTTAAACACTTCAAGAATGAGATTGCAATAAAATTTAGCAAATGAGTTTTGCTATGGGAAATTACGAGTAGATTATACTTGTGTTGTCTAAGAATTTGACGCTTAAGCTTGAATCTGCAAGACTATAAAATCTTAAATTCGAGTTTCTAAGCTTTGTACGCTTAAAACACAAGTGACAAATCGAACCACAAATTTTGACTAGGCGTTGTAATATCACAAATTGGTTCATTTTGAATTTCTAAGCTAGTACGCTTATAACATGAATTTGCAAGATTTAAAATCTTGAATTCAAGTTTTCTAAGTTAATGCGCTTAAATTACAAATTGTGAACCGAGTTTGAGAATATTATCAAAGTTTTCAGCTTTTGTAAGCAAGTACGCTTAAATCCGAAATTTTCAAGAAATAAAAACTTGAATTTGGATTTGTAAGACGATAACGCTTAGAACATGAAACATGAAAGTTTGAATACCAGTGCACTTCGTTACTACCAGAAGTTGTGGGGGTTGCAATTCTAGGATTCAATCACTTACCACATTTAGGCAAGGACGAAAAACCTTGTGATTGAAGGAAAAGAGAGTTTCCTACAATATTTGAAATGTGGGGGTACTTGGCTAAACTAGAAATATGAATACTAAAGTGAAGTCATAACAAACATCAAATAAATGACATGTAATGTTATCAAATAGATCAACGAGTGTGATAAATATGTACATTCCTAAGCATATGTATGCTTGTGTATTGATGATATGCTCATTGGAGAAGCAATTTAGAAATCATCAAGTAAACAAAGAAAAATGTGAACGATACATTTTTGAAATGTGTGCATCAATAACAATACTTGGAATTAAAGTTTCCAAGACATTTGAAGAATAAAAACTCAAGGATTAATTCGAGTTTCAAATTTTAAGCTTTGTGTTTAAATTTCAAGTTTGCAAGAGATGTAATCTTGAACTTGTAATTTTTATGCGCTTAAAAAAATTTGAATTGTGAATTAAAGTTGAGTATTTCCTCTGGTCTAGAATTTTGTAAGAAATAACGTGTTAACAACGCTTACGATTCGATGATGGAAATATCCTAAAAAGCTAAAATGATGCAAAAGAGGTAATGTGATTACCAAAACCGAAGATATACTGTTGTGGAAAATTCTCTATGCAAAACATATAAAGCTTCTTCGGCCGAGTGGTTTTATAAGTTGTTAAAGAAAAAATCATGTGCATGCAACTAAAATGTGTTGCGATAATGTTATATGACATAATGATCTCTAATGGCATAATAGTGAGTGATTATGTGAAACCGCGGATCCGCATATGAAATGGTTAACCGAGAGATCATGTGAAAGGCTATCGAGGGGAATGGGGTTAGAACCCTATAATCAAAATCTCATTGTGGATATCCAACATTGTTGACTGGAGATCCCAAAATCTAGGTTCAAAAGGGACAACTAAATTATGAGATTGTATAAACACCTTGGAGATCAATCTCCAACCCATTTCTATGATAAGGGGTGTAGCCTGCAAAAAAAGGTACGATGGTAGGAAAAAGGCCTTTAATGATTCCTAAGGCATATAAGAATATGTTGGAGTATAGCGGGATACTCTTCTAGGAGATCACCTACGTAAGTGCGAAGTGTGACCGCTTCAAAGATGAAAAACATTTATGAAACCAAGCGTGGTCCATAGCCGAAACGGACACAACCGTAAGAAACCAATACGAAGGTTATAATTATTATGGTGTGGGTTCAATTGTCTTGGTTTACACCAACGACTAAATAGTTCAAGACTATAAGTTCATTATTAAGTCAAGTAAATCCGATTGAATACAACTACGAAAGATTCAAAGCCGCAAGATATCTCTCTAGATGTCATAATAGTTCGTTAAAAGCGCTCAATTGAATACATGCATTAATTTAATTCATGCGGGGGATTGTTGGAAAAGTAAAAGAATTAAATTTTTTTATGCTCGATCGATCGAGCGGGCCAGAAAAATTGATGTCTAAGTAAACAGTAGCTCGATCGATCGAGCACTGTATCTGTTTTGTAAAATTGTATGTCCATTCATGTTTAGGGTGCAATTTTTGGCAATATAGTGCCTCCAAATGGTGTCCATTCGGACTTGTTTTTGGTTCACTATATATACAACATAACCCCACTTGTTTTAAATATGGAATTTCGAAATTAACATCATATTTGAACATCAAAATTTAGTAATTTTGTGAGTCTTCATCATTGTTATGGTTGAGCGTTTTTAGACCTTTGTGGTTTAAAGGATTTATGATTTGGAGTGCTCCTATCACAAATCATAGTCGTTGTATCTTGGGAGACAAATTGCCAAAGTAAACCGTTGGCACCGTAGATGGGCAATATTGTCTTAAGGACATAGATTTCAAATCTCGCATCGACATTTCTAATACAAAGTCATTTGTTGTTTTTGTTTGCTACTTTTTTAAGATACACACCCATAAAATTTTGTACTACAGATATAGTCTGGAAGAATCTGCTATGTGGATTATTGCATATTGTTTTGAGGGCCTCTTTCTTGTTAATAAGACCCTTTTTATATTTATGACTAGCGACCCTTGCACGCGTTGCGTTCATATATAAATGTTTATTTTTATATAATATATTTTTTATTACAATAAATATTTATAAAAATTACTTTATTTTACAATAATATTAATGTCTTCTATTTATCCAAATTATAAAATTTAATAGTTTTTTTAATTTTTATTAATTTAAATTTATTACATTTTTAATTTCTCTAACACATTCCTATGATTAAGGGTGTAGCCTGCAAAAAGAGGACAATGATAGGCAAATTTCTTTAATGATTCTTACGACATATAATGAATATGTTTGAGTATAGCGGGATGCTCTTATAAGAGATCATTTACGTAAGTACGAAGTATGACCGCTTCAAAGATGGAAAGCACTTATGAAATCAAGCTTGGTACAAGGCCGAAATGGGCACAACCGTAAAAAAATCCAATACGAATGTTAGAATTGTTATGGTGTGGATTCAATTGCCTTGGTTCACACCAACAACTAAATAGTTCAAGACTATAAGTTCACTATTGAGTCACGCAAAATCCGATTAAATACTAGTTTAAGTTTCAAAGCCGCCAGCTACATCTCTAGAGGCTATAACAAATAGCTAAAGGAGCTCAATTGCGTTCATGCATTAATTTAATTCATGTGCGGGGATTGTTGGAAAAAAATGTGTATTGAATTAAAATTAAGCATCAGAGATCAAACGAAAGGAATCTGTAAATCGGGCAATCCAGAGGCCACAATCGATCATCATGTGTTGGCACGATCAATCGCGACATATGGAAAAACGGGCACCAAAATGTTGTTTGGTGCAATCGATAGCTCATGGCCGAAAGTTGAAAAATAGGGTGTGATTGATCGCGCCTTGTGCATACATGTTGATTTGGTGTGTCTATTCACGTTCATACGTTTTTTAATGAAATGATGCTTCCAAATGGTGTCTCTTGGTGACATATCTTGGTATAGTATAAATAGAACAAAACCCTATTGGATTCAAAACATTATTTTCGAGTATAACATCAGATTTAGAGAGCAAAATATGTGCATATCTTCATCTCTTATTCAAGTTTGAGTGCTTTTAAACCTTTGTTGTTTGTGGATTCATGATTTGAAGTGCTTCTATCACGAATTATAGTCGTTGTATCTTGGAAAACGAATTGCAGCTGAAGCATGGGCATCGTAGCTGAGTAATATCGTTTCAATGGCAAATAATCGAACTATTGCCTCGACAAAAGCCATTCGTTAGTGCTAGAGAGCTACAATAATTTAGAGGGTTGGACTAAGAAATAATTTTTTGAAAATTCATACTAAGATATATTTTATTTTGAAAAATAATATGGGCTGAAGTCCACCATAACCCAATGATGGCTCTACACCTGATCTCGAGTCAAGCTCAAGCATTTGTATCTCAGTTTGAATATATATTGAATGAATACTCAAGCTCGAGTAATCTATTTTATATTTTTAAATATTGAAAATTTATTGTTTTACCTTTATTTTTATTATAAAGTAAAATATAATAATCAATTTATAAAAATTGAAAAACCACTTTCACTTAAGATTTACTGATAGATGAAAAATCAATCCTACTGAATTCAACCTCAAATTATGCAAAGAATAGTTGGATCAATTGAGGTAAGTTGCCACCATTGTCATGGTGTAGGTCATGGTGTAGTGGCATAATCTCGGATAAATTAATAATATATAATAAAAATAACAAAAAATTTAAAAAGTAATTTTTAAAAAAAATTGTTAGCGTTTCTACCATGAAACGCTAATCTACTTCGCGTTTCTTCATCTTTACTTTTTCACAATGAAAATTCTAACATCTTTTTTTTATTGAAGGAAGAAAAGATTCACGTTTCTCGATTCAAGATTTTTCACCTCCGGATTTTGTTTCAATTGAAAACTCATTTGCGTTTCATTTAATATAATTTAAAAACAAATTTTAGAAAAATTAATGAAAAGTTCTGAATAATTTTGTTAATAAAATAATATTATTAATATCATTATAATTGTAATTGTTATATATGCCATTATCATTATATTTATTATACATATATTATAATTGTGTACGGTTAATATATTTTAAAAATAATTTTTAATATTTAAATAATAGATCCATGTAAAATTAGAAAAATCAAATGGTATGATACTCGAATAGATGCTCACAATGACAAAATATGGGTTAGCATAAATATCATAAAATGCCACTGTGAAATCTACCACAATAGTGTAGGGGTGTTGATCGGTACAAAACTATACCGAACCGAATCGAAACCAAATTTCAAAACCGAAATTCGAACCAAAATTGTTCGGTTCGATTTTGGTTAACCGAATTTTTTCGGTATGGTTCGGTACAGTTTCGATTTTAACTGATTTTTTATTTTTTTGGATGATTAGTCAAAAGAAAATACAAAAATAATACATCATATATTTGATATTTTAATAGATAAAACAAAATAAATTATATTATACTTGAAAACGCGTAGTTAATTTACGAGTTCTTATTCATCCGATCATGAGCGAAACCATAAAAAAGAATTTTTTAAAAAAAAAATTCGATTTTCGTTTCGGTTAACCAAACACTGGAACCGAAAACCGATATTTTTTAAAAAAACAAAAAACCTCGGTTCCATTTGTACATAAGTTTTTCGGTTCGGTCGATTAATCGAACCTATGAACATCCCTACAATGATGTGCTGCTATGTACACAATAGCACCGATCGGAGAGCCTCTCACAAGACTGAAAATATTAGCGTGAGAAAATGGTAATAGTGCAAGTGACGGATGCTACAAAAATAAAACACCAAAATAAATTAAAAAGGTAGAGTCCATCATTTGAAATGGCGGACGCTATAAAAATAATGTAATAAACAGTGTCATCCACTTATAGTGAAAAAATAATAATAATAAAAACAATGGTTGGCACTTGAATTGGCGGACACTATAAAATTTATGTTGTGTCCGCTAATTGAAGTGGTGTTTTATGGTATTTATGCAAACTCCCTATTTTGCCTTATTTATGAATTAAAGTTTATTTTATATTATTTAAAAAAACCAATGGACATGAAATCATTTATCATGTGTAAGTATCTATTCGAGTATCAGAGCCACTTGGTTTTTCTAATTTTATATGGATTTAAATTATTTTTTAAAATATAATTATAATTATGTTAAAAAATAATTATAATTATAATGATATTAATAATAGAGGCCCAAGATCTCAATTTAAAAAAGTCTTGGGTTCAAGTCTCACTTGTGGATTTATGTATGCATTCTTTATAGTTGGTTGTACTAAGTTGTACTTGTTTGTAATTAGTTATACTTGGTTATTTGATGGTGTTATTGATGTATTGTGATGGATTGTACTTTGATTATACTCTTCAGTGCTAATAATTGTATTTGTAACTGTTCAAAAATAATAATAATAATATTATATTTTATAAAATCTACTACCTCGATTATAAGTTCAAATTATGAAGATCTGGTTTGCAGCTTTCAAAAGACTTCAGCATATAAGTATATTATTCACGACCCTGAATAGAAAATAAATATTAAAAATACAAAATAAAGTTAAAATAGTTAAAACAAATATTGTTCATTTTAATTAAAATAAAAATATTTATCTTATATAATTTATTTACAATTCGTATTTTGGGGAAACTTATATTTTTTCAAATATCCCTTAATTTTACTTAAATTAAATCAGCCAATGACAAACTTCCACTCAGCATACGGACTCCACGGTTTTCCCCTGTTGCCCATAGGCAGGTTGAGGTAGACATGACCACGATTCGTGAACCATCTGTTGATGGTTTGGAACCGCCGATTAGACGGTTCATAAGAGCTCGACCCTTAACCTTAACATTCGTAGACGGTTCTGGATACGGTTCGTGAACCATCGGTTACGGTTAACTACTGGTTACAGTTACAGTTCGATCATTATATTTTTTAAATTAAAAAAAATTAAAATTGTATTTAAAATAATTTAAAAAGTACTATAAAAAATCATAAAAAAGAACAAAGGAATGTAAGGGGGGAGGGAGGGCTTGAACTTTTTAAGTCGCCCTACGTATCCTTTTAAGGTGTAGAGGAATCAAAGGCCACATAGTTTTCTTACCTTTTAACCCTTCTTACATTTGGAAGTGGCGTAGCTCAATCACTTACGTTACCTGTCCCCATAGTAGTAGTTCATTCGGTATCAAATTCATCTTGGTCCGAGCTTGATTCTATTCCTTATTTTTGTTTTGCCGTCCTCGCCCAATCGTCCATTAGTGCTTGGGCCTCTATCTAGATTCATTTTTGATCTTCTTACATCCAAAATATTTCCCCATGCGCTAAGCTTGTTCCACACCAACGATTGACACGGGGCAAGCTAAGATTCCTTCGCTATGATGGATAAAATCGGGAAAATTGTATCTTTTGTGACCACCACCGCAAGATATCAAATTGATGATCGTATCTGCTTCACTGAAATCAAAAGAAGTCGCAAAATAATTCTCAAGTTCCTGACTGGAACTTGATGATCCTCTGGGACGTTTAGTGCGTTCTTTTAACAGAAGTTGTGCTTTAGTGAGTTTAATACCGTTAGAATGACTTGAAGCACTAATTTGTAGTTGTGATTCATTTTCTTGTACATCATATTTTAAACTATATTCTCTATAAATCTCATGCAAATAATTTCTAACACGGTTAAAGCAAAAGCAACTAGAAAAAGCTCAGGAATATTATAAATGTTTTTCGCATTTAACCTTCATTGCTAAAACAGAAGAGGTTAACAAATAATTAGAGAAATTTTCATTTAAGGTAAGTTCCACATTACAACAGTTCATCAAAACTAAATGAGATGTAGGATAATAAACTCCAGATAATTATTCAGTTACATCATAAAATACCTTCAACATTTCACTATTATATTTTTACATACATTTCATTGGTGCGAAAATACATAAATATTAGAGTTTCCACCATGTTGTGCAAAAAACTGAACACAATAACTCTCTATATTCATATGAATCATTTAGCAATTTATATGTTGAGTTCCAACGTGTGGGTATATCTCGTGGAAATTTTCTAGGTCGCATGCCATTAACCTTACAAAACGTACCCCATTGTTTCATCAAACTCGGATGAGACCACAAATGTAATGCCTCGATTTGCTTTATACATGTGTTATATGTTTATGGTGTAATTATGATTAATTACAGTACGAGGTGGACTCGGATTTCGGGTTAAACCGAGCACGATAAATGTTATGTTTGAATGAAACAGATAAGAAAGAATATGAACATGTGATAGAGGGACTTAACATTATTATGTTATAATGGAAAAGAGACTTAAAATGCATCACATAGTTGAATTTTAAGATGTCTTGCATTTAACATGAATTTGGGGAGAATATGAGTTGCATGTAATGTGCATGTGAATTTGAGGTGAGGAGGTTATATAAAGATAATATCAGATTTTAAACACATAATTCACCTAAACTCACCTACAAATCTCTACAAATGCTCTTTTGAACCTCTTGGTGTCTTTGCTTGGTTCTAGCTTAGAAGCATGGTCAAAATGAAGTATGTGGTAAGGAGAATTTACATGCTCTAATTTTTGTAGTGAGTTGATCTATTAACTTAGCATGATAGTTGTTATGCAAGTTAAGAAGCATGTGATTTAGTTGAAGGAATATGGAATTCATATGTTGTTAAAGTCAATGAATTGAGTTGTAGTGATATGGAAATATGTTTAAATGAAGGTATAACATCCAAATATCATGTTTGAATGGGAATTTTTGAGTTGTAGGAGATGCACCATGAGGATAAGCTCAAAATCGCCATTGTTCTACAATTCTGTTGTCGACCGATCAATCGGTAGGCTCGTACCGATCGATCGGTAGAAACAGGGGATGTAAGGCGGTGTAGGTACCGATCGATCGCTGGAAGCGACCGATCGATCGGTGAAAGCCGTAGCATTTTGAGAAAATCAGATTTTGGAGCGATCGATCGCTAGCTTCTGACCGACCGATCGCTAGGGTTATTTGTTTGGACCGATCGATCGCTAGAGTGACCGATCGATCGGTAGACTTAAAATGTTGAACAACATTATTTTATTGTGGAAATGAATAGTTCGACCTCTTTTAACATGATATTGTTGGTATGGTTGTAACATCATCACAGGGGACAGGGCAAAGAGGCATTTAACCATTGACGACTGATTTATCTGGTTTGTGTCGCTTTACATGTACGTGTTGACGTACGGAGTATAGTTATGATGTGATGATGATGTTATGGTTTGATATCATATGATTTATATTATCTTGTGTCATATGATTGGTAGTTTCATATGCATGTACATACACGGATTTCATATGATTGAGATGGAGGCCTTGATAGATATGTGTATGTGCTTTGGTGAGATCATTGCCTCGATAGATATGCCTGGTGTGGTATATACTTTGGCTGGGATTGTTGCCACGAGAGATATACTACATATGCTTTGGCTTGAGAGATATACACCTGGTGTGGGTATATGCTCTGGCTATTGTCACAGATGAGCATGGTACTATGATATGTGCTGCTAATATGAAGATGTGATGTGGTTCCACTGACATATTGAGCTGAATAGGCATATCATATGGGGCTCGTGATAATAGGGTGCTTATTTGACATGTCATGACATAGTGCATTTGTGGATGCATGATACAGAACATTCACGTTAGATGATTTATTGTGCTTTATCATTGATATTGATATTGTGTTTTGATATTGCACTGAGATAGTTGTTCTCTATACTCATTGTGTGAATGTTTCTGTAGGGACTCATAAACGTGGGGAGATGGGATGTGAGTCATTTTCCGCTGCGAGCTGAACCACTGCCTATGAGTTATCTTGGATTAGGTTGTTGTTTGTACATGTGATGTATAGTTGGTTAGGTTTTTATAACCTTGTAATAACTTAACTAGTTAGATACTCTTAATCAGTGTATGTTTTTACTTAATTCAGACTCACGTATGTATGTTAAGATAATACATAAATGGATTAAGTAATGAGGACCCCACATTAGTGGTATCAGAGCAGTGGTTCGAGAATGGGATGAACAAGGGTAGAGGAAGTGAGTTAGGGAGTTACCTAATCACTTAAAGGCATGTGATACTGATGATATAGTGTCTGGGAACATGCTTTGTATTTATATCTGTTATTGTTAACCCTTGTTTTGCAGGATGATAGTATGACTTGGCTTGGTCTACATCCTTATGCGTGTGGCATAAATGAGGTTGTGGGTGTACCGTGAGTAGTATACCGGGTTTCTGTACTATCATTTGGCAGGGGAAACATGATATGTTTTGCGGGAGCTATTCCACTGATTCTGTGGTCATGGTATGTCGGTCGATACTGAATCAGAGGAGTAAATTGTACAGTGGGTGGAGCGTGAAAAGCAAAGCTTGATATCAGCTCCATGTGCAAAGTCAGCCTGCATGAGATTGTGTATCCGACCTAATGATGGACTGACCGTTGACACGTGATGTGTGAATGGAAGTGAAGATACATGTTATTAATTATTGTATCTAGTTCAGGGGCAAGTCTTGATATTGCAATCCGTGGTTGCATTATCAGTTCGACATGTATGGTTTGAATGGGAATGTAATCCTTTGCTCTTGATTTGTGGATAGTATGACTAAAGCAGTGTGATTACATTGGGAGATGATGCAGATATGGGTTACTTGTGGTACTCAGATGGTACATGTAGCGAATGTGAGATTGGTGTACAATAATCGTATTCTTTAGTATTGTATTCCACAGCGGTAATTGGTGATTTGTGAGATCACCGTGGTGATGATTATCTTGTCAGGGTATCATCTGTGTATGGTTCTCCGGTGTGTATGTGTGTGTTGAGCTCTATGTTTGTTGTCATGGAGGTGACCAGGAACATGAAATTGGGAGAATTCAATGATAGTAACGCTGAGGCGTATTGATGGAGCAGTACAATCACAGTAACTGTGAGTTAACTGTTAGACTATTATGTCATTGAGTCACTCGTATTTTGGTGACTGGTTCACGGACTGTTTGATCCTTTCTGTGTATTAGATGCTTGTGTTCGTTCTTATTATGTTATATGGATTTGAGCATGGAAGTCTTTCAGATTGAAAGACAATGAGTACCGACGGAGATTGCAGTGATGCAATATTGTTGTGAAGTCTACACATGTGATCTTTGTGATGGCTGTACTGGGACATACATGGTGCTATGTGGCCATGTCTTATATCTGGTTAGTGTCTAGTACAGATGGGAATGGATATCATTGTTTTGATGTGAACTCCGTCCGAGCTATAAGGTTGTCCGTATGATATGTGGTATGTGTGGCAGCCATGGGTGTCTTTGATTGACACGAGATACCTCAAGTGCACAGAAAAGGACGTCATGATAGACATCCGTAAACTGATTCTTTAATGGAACTGTGTTGACATTTTGTCATATTCTGAATTCTGACATGACAGTCGTGTGATCTGTACACGGGAGACCAACGGAGATTTGTTGGCAATGTGAGTGTCCGGTAAGTATTGAGTGTGAGCTATTGGATGATAGCATAGCTTGGTGGCTATGATGTATGGTTCACAAGTCTAATGTTGCATGTCCAAGTTCTTCAGATTGATAAGGAAGTTTGAGTTTCCGTAGATTGCTTGTACACTGCGATTGTAGTGCTGATGCAATCAGAGTTTCCGTTGTGTTGTGATGGTACTATGCGTTTGACAGGAAATTCATATATTCTTGAGTTAGGATGGGAGATGTATGACTGATGGGATCGCGATTGTGATATGCCGAGCTTGTTATGCGATTGGTTTGCATAGTTGAGTGGTTTGCATTTTGTACTCGATAGATGTTGGGTTGATATCTATTGATGGACAGTCTGCGCATATGTTTCATGAGGAAACAGTATGGTTGGTATACTAAACCATGTAATGGTTAATGAATGATTGGTATGCTAAACCATGTGATGGTTGATGAATAATGGAACCAGGGAATGGTTGATGAATAGCAGATGGTTATGTTGCAGAAGCGCACACGTATGCGATAGTGTGATGGGATTTGTTTTGTCCATGAAATGAATAAAGTTTGTGTATGACATTAAAGTTTGTGTCATGTTTTAGTGGTACGACCACTATGAGACTGATTTGACATATACCAGATGGTGGATGGTATTTTTGCTATATGGTTATACTTGACTTGAGTATTGTGATAAGATATCATTTGGTTGTACATGGAAGGTGTACTAGTCACATAATACGGTTACAGTATTGTGAAGGTATCATTGGCAATGCGATATGATATGGCAATTCTTTTGGATCCGATTGCAGAGTCATAGTGCCAGAATGACCATGAGTGGGATGGTAATTTGATTGTCCTTCATGTCAACAAGAATGTGAGGATTATGTGATTACAGTTGAGTGGGAATTTGTTACCTCCCATGTATTGATGGATTGGCTACTTTTTCAGAACCAGAGGTGATAACGATTTGCTGGGAGCAGTCGTGTGTATCAGGAATGCATGCCAATAAAGAAAGATTCAATGAATATGGTGAGGTAAACAACTGTTGGTTTCGATTATGTACTATATGCGATCATGTGATATATCTGAGTGATATATTCGATCATGTGATATAGTCGGGTACTATCTTCGATTGTATGATTTATCTGGGTGATATGATAATCTGTACGGATAGATTCTTGAAGCAGAACGGAATGGGTTAGGTACCTGTGATATGTGGGACTTGTTGGCATAATACATGTAGCAAGTGAATTGCACCTACGGGGAAAATGTATCAGTTGGAAAACATGTTGGTTTCCATTGCTACATGATATTTTGTGTTGATCATTACAGGGAACAGTGAATAGGAAGTAATGAATCGTTGTAAAAGCTTGTCATACTCAAGATGGTAGTCTTGGGGGGAAATAGTTGGTACAAAGAATGACATTTCCGGTACAGGGGTCAGATGAGACCATAGTCATTGAGTGAGATGACCATATACTCATATGAACATATGTATTGGACATGGTTTTGGTGTACAGTATACATTAATGACATATGAGTGTGATGTGGATTACTTTTTGTGGTTTGGACAAATTGGTGTCCAGTGTTTGTTCTGGACTGGTATCGTGTTCAGTGTTTAATCTAGACTGAGACGTCTGGCGTGGGAGATTAGTATACATACGATAGATGGATATGTTGTATCTATCACATTGTGTAAGTACATACTATCATACAATTTTGGAAACTGTTAGAGCAGAGATGGCTCTCTGCGCATTTGGATGTGTAGAATCTGAATATAATAAGGACCGAGGTACTTGGTTTAGAGTATTTTGTTGATCTCGATATGCTGCGTAGGCTTACACAGGAGTACAGACAAATGGAAACATTTTAGACCGTTATACAATACACAACGCGGGTATGTGTGTTGCTGTGTTTCTAAAGTGTGGCATAATGTGAATGTGTATGGAAAAGGTGTAATACCAAGATTTGAACCATTGACTGTATTACGATGTGGTGACTAGTTGTCCAAGGAGGAACGGATGTATTAGACAAACGGATGCTCCATTGGGGATTATTTGGATGTATCCAGCAGGAATGTGAGTGGGCAGTGACTTGGGTATGAGTATTCACCGTACAAGGAGTTGTATGAGCTCAAATCAATTTGATGGCTACTGTTGTGTATAACAGGATCTGTATATGTGCCAATATTCGGACATGATTTCTGGAGTATTCATTGATACTAGTGAAATGTTTGTCTGTTGATGGTTTTACAACAAGATGTACATACTATCTATGCCTGACTGGTGTAGAGTGTTGTAAGCATATGGCTACGTGGACAAAAAGCAAATAGGAACAAGCTGGTATACGTGGTATGCGAAAACATGTATCCAGTAGAATCCAAAGTGCAATGTCTGGTATGTTTGCATTTGATTTCTTATACTGCTAATTTGGTAAGTATCTGCTAGTTGAGCATGTTGAGTATGTAGCAGATTTACTTTTGATTATTTGTTCCAGCAGGCAAATAATGTTGCATTTATAAGGCATGTTTGTGTGCCAAGCTTATTTGCCACTATGTTATTATGCCTTGTAGTATTGCTACTAGGGTTGAAGCTTATGGCTTTCTGTATGTGATTCATATGATATCTGAGATTCATATGTTGAATATGGAATTTCGAGGACGAAATTCAATGAGTGGGGGAGAATTGTAATGCCTCGATTTGCTTTATACATGTGTTATATGTTTATGGTGTAATTATGATTAATTACAGTACGAGGTGGACTCGGATTTCGGGTTAAACCGAGCACGATAAATGTTATGTTTGAATGAAACAGATAAGAAAAAATATGAACATGTGATAGAGGGACTTAACATTATTATGTTATAATGGAAAAGAGACTTAAAATGCATCACATAGTTGAATTTTAAGATGTCTTGCATTTAACATGAATTTGGGGAGAATATGAGTTGCATGTAATGTGCATGTGAATTTGAGGTGAGGAGGTTATATAAAGATAATATCAGATTTTAAACACATAATTCACCTAAACTCACCTACAAATCTCTACAAATGCTCTTTTGAACCTCTTGGTGTCTTTGCTTGGTTCTAGCTTAGAAGCATGGTCAAAATGAAGTATGTGGTAAGGAGAATTTACATGCTCTAATTTTTGTAGTGAGTTGATCTATTAACTTAGCATGATAGTTGTTATGCAAGTTAAGAAGCATGTGATTTAGTTGAAGGAATATGGAATTCATATGTTGTTAAAGTCAATGAATTGAGTTGTAGTGATATGGAAATATGTTTAAATGAAGGTATAACATCCAAATATCATGTTTGAATGGGAATTTTTGAGTTGTAGGAGATGCACCATGAGGATAAGCTCAAAATCGCCATTGTTCTACAATTCTGTTGTCGACCGATCAATCGGTAGGCTCGTACCGATCGATCGGTAGAAACAGGGGATGTAAGGCGGTGTAGGTACCGATCGATCGCTGGAAGCGACCGATCGATCGGTGAAAGCCGTAGCATTTTTGAGAAAATCAGATTTTGGAGCGATCGATCGCTAGCTTCTGACCGACCGATCGCTAGGGTTATTTGTTTGGACCGATCGATCGCTAGAGTGACCGATCGATCGGTAGACTTAAAATGTTGAACAACATTATTTTATTGTGGAAATGAATAGTTCGACCTCTTTTAACATGATATTGTTGGTATGGTTGTAACATCATCACAGGGGACAGGGCAAAGAGGCATTTAACCATTGACGACTGATTTATCTGGTTTGTGTCGCTTTACATGTACGTGTTGACGTACGGAGTATAGTTATGATGTGATGATGATGTTATGGTTTGATATCATATGATTTATATTATCTTGTGTCATATGATTGGTAGTTTCATATGCATGTACATACACGGATTTCATATGATTGAGATGGAGGCCTTGATAGATATGTGTATGTGCTTTGGTGAGATCATTGCCTCGATAGATATGCCTGGTGTGGTATATGCTTTGGCTGGGATTGTTGCCACGAGAGATATACTACATATGCTTTGGCTTGAGAGATATACACCTGGTGTGGGTATATGCTCTGGCTATTGTCACAGATGAGCATGGTACTATGATATGTGCTGCTAATATGAAGATGTGATGTGGTTCCACTGACATATTGAGCTGAATAGGCATATCATATGGGGCTCGTGATAATAGGGTGCTTATTTGACATGTCATGACATAGTGCATTTGTGGATGCATGATACAGAACATTCACGTTAGATGATTTATTGTGCTTTATCATTGATATTGATATTGTGTTTTGATATTGCACTGAGATAGTTGTTCTCTATACTCATTGTGTGAATGTTTCTGTAGGGACTCATAAACGTGGGGAGATGGGATGTGAGTCATTTTCCGCTGCGAGCTGAACCACTGCCTATGAGTTATCTTGGATTAGGTTGTTGTTTGTACATGTGATGTATAGTTGGTTAGGTTTTTATAACCTTGTAATAACTTAACTAGTTAGATACTCTTAATCAGTGTATGTTTTTACTTAATTCAGACTCACGTATGTATGTTAAGATAATACATAAATGGATTAAGTAATGAGGACCCCACATTAGTGGTATCAGAGCAGTGGTTCGAGAATGGGATGAACAAGGGTAGAGGAAGTGAGTTAGGGAGTTACCTAATCACTTAAAGGCATGTGATACTGATGATATAGTGTCTGGGAACATGCTTTGTATTTATATCTGTTATTGTTAACCCTTGTTTTGCAGGATGATAGTATGACTTGGCTTGGTCTACATCCTTATGCGTGTGGCATAAATGAGGTTGTGGGTGTACCGTGAGTAGTATACCGGGTTTCTGTACTATCATTTGGCAGGGGAAACATGATATGTTTTGCGGGAGCTATTCCACTGATTCTGTGGTCATGGTATGTCGGTCGATACTGAATCAGAGGAGTAAATTGTACAGTGGGTGGAGCGTGAAAAGCAAAGCTTGATATCAGCTCCATGTGCAAAGTCAGCCTGCATGAGATTGTGTATCCGACCTAATGATGGACTGACCGTTGACACGTGATGTGTGAATGGAAGTGAAGATACAGGTTATTAATTATTGTATCTAGTTCAGGGGCAAGTCTTGATATTGCAATCCGTGGTTGCATTATCAGTTCGACATGTATGGTTTGAATGGGAATGTAATCCTTTGCTCTTGATTTGTGGATAGTATGACTAAAGCAGTGTGATTACATTGGGAGATGATGCAGATATGGGTTACTTGTGGTACTCAGATGGTACATGTAGCGAATGTGAGATTGGTGTACAATAATCGTATTCTTTAGTATTGTATTCCACAGCGGTAATTGGTGATTTGTGAGATCACCGTGGTGATGATTATCTTGTCAGGGTATCATCTGTGTATGGTTCTCCGGTGTGTATGTGTGTGTTGAGCTCTATGTTTGTTGTCATGGAGGTGACCAGGAACATGAAATTGGGAGAATTCAATGATAGTAACGTTGAGGCGTATTGATGGAGCAGTACAATCACAGTAACTGTGAGTTAACTGTTAGACTATTATGTCATTGAGTCACTCGTATTTTGGTGACTGGTTCACGGACTGTTTGATCCTTTCTGTGTATTAGATGCTTGTGTTCGTTCTTATTATGTTATATGGATTTGAGCATGGAAGTCTTTCAGATTGAAAGACAATGAGTACCGACGGAGATTGCAGTGATGCAATATTGTTGTGAAGTCTACACATGTGATCTTTGTGATGGCTGTACTGGGACATACATGGTGCTATGTGGCCATGTCTTATATCTGGTTAGTGTCTAGTACAGATGGGAATGGATATCATTGTTTTGATGTGAACTCCGTCCGAGCTATAAGGTTGTCCGTATGATATGTGGTATGTGTGGCAGCCATGGGTGTCTTTGATTGACACGAGATACCTCAAGTGCACAGAAAAGGACGTCATGATAGACATCCGTAAACTGATTCTTTAATGGAACTGTGTTGACATTTTGTCATATTCTGAATTCTGACATGACAGTCGTGTGATCTGTACACGGGAGACCAACGGAGATTTGTTGGCAATGTGAGTGTCCGGTAAGTATTGAGTGTGAGCTATTGGATGATAGCATAGCTTGGTGGCTATGATGTATGGTTCACAAGTCTAATGTTGCATGTCCAAGTTCTTCAGATTGATAAGGAAGTTTGAGTTTCCGTAGATTGCTTGTACACTGCGATTGTAGTGCTGATGCAATCAGAGTTTCCGTTGTGTTGTGATGGTACTATGCGTTTGACAGGAAATTCATATATTCTTGAGTTAGGATGGGAGATGTATGACTGATGGGATCGCGATTGTGATATGCCGAGCTTGTTATGCGATTGGTTTGCATAGTTGAGTGGTTTGCATTTTGTACTCGATAGATGTTGGGTTGATATCTATTGATGGACAGTCTGCGCATATGTTTCATGAGGAAACAGTATGGTTGGTATACTAAACCATGTAATGGTTAATGAATGATTGGTATGCTAAACCATGTGATGGTTGATGAATAATGGAACCAGGGAATGGTTGATGAATAGCAGATGGTTATGTTGCAGAAGCGCACACGTATGCGATAGTGTGATGGGATTTGTTTTGTCCATGAAATGAATAAAGTTTGTGTATGACATTAAAGTTTGTGTCATGTTTTAGTGGTACGACCACTATGAGACTGATTTGACATATACCAGATGGTGGATGGTATTTTTGCTATATGGTTATACTTGACTTGAGTATTGTGATAAGATATCATTTGGTTGTACATGGAAGGTGTACTAGTCACATAATACGGTTACAGTATTGTGAAGGTATCATTGGCAATGCGATATGATATGGCAATTCTTTTGGATCCGATTGCAGAGTCATAGTGCCAGAATGACCATGAGTGGGATGGTAATTTGATTGTCCTTCATGTCAACAAGAATGTGAGGATTATGTGATTACAGTTGAGTGGGAATTTGTTACCTCCCATGTATTGATGGATTGGCTACTTTTTCAGAACCAGAGGTGATAACGATTTGCTGGGAGCAGTCGTGTGTATCAGGAATGCATGCCAATAAAGAAAGATTCAATGAATATGGTGAGGTAAACAACTGTTGGTTTCGATTATGTACTATATGCGATCATGTGATATATCTGAGTGATATATTCGATCATGTGATATAGTCGGGTACTATCTTCGATTGTATGATTTATCTGGGTGATATGATAATCTGTATGGATAGATTCTTGAAGCAGAACGGAATGGGTTAGGTACCTGTGATATGTGGGACTTGTTGGCATAATACATGTAGCAAGTGAATTGCACCTACGGGGAAAATGTATCGGTTGGAAAACATGTTGGTTTCCATTGCTACATGATATTTTGTATTGATCATTACAGGGAACAGTGAATAGGAAGTAATGAATCGTTGTAAGAGCTTGTCATACTCAATATGGTAGTCTTGGGGGGAAATAGTTGGTACAAAGAATGACATTTCCGGTACAGGGGTCAGATGAGACCATAGTCATTGAGTGAGATGACCATATACTCATATGAACATATGTATTGGACATGGTTTTGGTGTACAGTATACATTAATGACATATGAGTGTGATGTGGATTACTTTTTGTGGTTTGGACAAATTGGTGTCCAGTGTTTGTTCTGGACTGGTATCGTGTTCAGTGTTTAATCTAGACTGAGACGTCTGGCGTGGGAGATTAGTATACATACGATAGATGGATATGTTGTATCTATCACATTGTGTAAGTACATACTATCATACAATTTTGGAAACTGTTAGAGCAGAGATGGCTCTCTGCGCATTTGGATGTGTAGAATCTGAATATAATAAGGACCGAGGTACTTGGTTTAGAGTATTTTGTTGATCTCGATATGCTGCGTAGGCTTACACAGGAGTACAGACAAATGGAAACATTTTAGACCGTTATACAATACACAACGCGGGTATGTGTGTTGTTGTGTTTCTAAAGTGTGGCATAATGTGAATGTGTATGGAAAAGGTGTAATACCAAGATTTGAACCATTGACTGAATTACGATGTGGTGACTAGTTGTCCAAGGAGGAACGGATGTATTAGACAAACGGATGCTCCATTGGGGATTATTTGGATGTATCCAGCAGGAATGTGAGTGGGCAGTGACTTGGGTATGGGTATTCACCGTACAATGAGTTGTATGAGCTCAAATCAATTTGATGGCTACTGTTGTGTATAACAGGATCTGTATATGTGCCAATATTCGGACATGATTTCTGGAGTATTCATTGATACTAGTGAAATGTTTGTCTGTTGATGGTTTTACAACAAGATGTACATACTATCTATGCCTGACTGGTGTAGAGTGTTGTAAGCATATGGCTACGTGGACAAAAAAGCAAATAGGAACAAGCTGGTATACGTGGTATGCGAAAACATGTATGCAGTAAAAGTGCAATGTCTGGTATGTTTGCATTTGATTTCTTATACTGCTAATTTGGTAAGTATCTGCTAGTTGAGCATGTTGAGTATGTAGCAGATTTACTTTTGATTATTTGTTCCAGCAGGCAAATAATGTTGCATTTATAAGGCATGTTTGTGTGCCAAGCTTATTTGCCACTATGTTATTATGCCTTGTAGTATTGCTACTAGGGTTGAAGCTTATGGCTTTCTGTATGTGATTCATATGATATCTGAGATTCATATGTTGAATATGGAATTTCGAGGACGAAATTCAATGAGTGGGGGAGAATTGTAATGCCTCGATTTGCTTTATACATGTGTTATATGTTTATGGTGTAATTATGATTAATTACAGTACGAGGTGGACTCGGATTTCGGGTTAAACCGAGCACGATAAATGTTATGTTTGAATGAAACAGATAAGAAAAAATATGAACATGTGATAGAGGGACTTAACATTATTATGTTATAATGGAAAAGAGACTTAAAATGCATCACATAGTTGAATTTTAAGATGTCTTGCATTTAACATGAATTTGGGGAGAATATGAGTTGCATGTAATGTGCATGTGAATTTGAGGTGAGGAGGTTATATAAAGATAATATCAGATTTTAAACACATAATTCACCTAAACTCACCTACAAATCTCTACAAATGCTCTTTTGAACCTCTTGGTGTCTTTGCTTGGTTCTAGCTTAGAAGCATGGTCAAAATGAAGTATGTGGTAAGGAGAATTTACATGCTCTAATTTTTGTAGTGAGTTGATCTATTAACTTAGCATGATAGTTGTTATGCAAGTTAAGAAGCATGTGATTTAGTTGAAGGAATATGGAATTCATATGTTGTTAAAGTCAATGAATTGAGTTGTAGTGATATGGAAATATGTTTAAATGAAGGTATAACATCCAAATATCATGTTTGAATGGGAATTTTTGAGTTGTAGGAGATGCACCATGAGGATAAGCTCAAAATCGCCATTGTTCTACAATTCTGTTGTCGACCGATCGATCGGTAGGCTCGTACCGATCGATCGGTAGAAACAGGGGATGTAAGGCGGTGTAGGTACCGATCGATCGCTGGAAGCGACCGATCGATCGGTGAAAGCCGTAGCATTTTTGAGAAAATCAGATTTTGGAGCGATCGATCGCTAGCTTCTGACCGACCGATCGCTAGGGTTATTTGTTTGGACCGATCGATCGCTAGAGTGACCGATCGATCGGTAGACTTAAAATGTTGAACAACATTATTTTATTGTGGAAATGAATAGTTCAACCTCTTTTAACATGATATTGTTGGTATGGTTGTAACATCATCACAGGGGACAGGGCAAAGAGGCATTTAACCATTGACGACTGATTTATCTGGTTTGTGTCGCTTTACAAGTACGTGTTGACGTACGGAGTATAGATATGATGTGATGATGATGTTATGGTTTGATATCATATGATTTATATTATCTTGTGTCATATGATTGGTAGTTTCATATGCATGTACATACACGGATTTCATATGATTGAGATGGAGGCCTTGATAGATATGTGTATGTGCTTTGGTGAGATCATTGCCTCGATAGATATGCCTGGTGTGGTATATGCTTTGGCTGGGATTGTTGCCACGAGAGATATACTACATATGCTTTGGCTTGAGAGATATACACCTGGTGTGGGTATATGCTCTGGCTATTGTCACAGATGAGCATGGTACTATGATATGTGCTGCTAATATGAAGATGTGATGTGGTTTCACTGACATATTGAGCTGAATAGGCATATCATATGGGGCTCGTGATAATAGGGTGCTTATTGGACATGTCATGACATAGTGCATTTGTGGATGCATGATACAGAACATTCACGTTAGATGATGTTTACTGTGCTTTATCATTGATATTGATATTGTGTTTTGATATTGCACTGAGATAGTTGTTCTCTATACTCATTGTGTGAATGTTTCTGTAGGGACTCATAAACGTGGGGAGATGGGATGTGAGTCATTTTCCGCTGCGAGCTGAACCACTGCCTAGGAGTTATCTTGGATTAGGTTGTTGTTTGTACATGTGATGTATAGTTGGTTAGGTTTTTATAACCTTGTAATAACTTAACTAGTTAGATACTCTTAATCAGTGTATGTTTTTACTTAATTCAGACTCACGTATGTATGTTAAGATAATACATAAATGGATTAAGTAATGAGGACCCCACATTAGTGGTATCAGAGCAGTGGTTCGAGAATGGGATGAACAAGGGTAGAGGAAGTGAGTTAGGGAGTTACCTAATCACTTAAAGGCATGTGATACTGATGATATAGTGTCTGAGAACATGCTTTGTATTTGTATCTGTTATTGTTAACCCTTGTTTTGCAGGATGATAGTATGACTTGGCTTGGTCTACATCCTTATGCGTGTGGCATAAATGAGGTTGTGGGTGTACCGTGAGTAGTATACCGGGTTTCTGTACTATCATTTGGCAGGGGAAACATGATATGTTTTGCGGGAGCTATTCCACTGATTCTGTGGTCATGGTATGTCGGTCGATACTGAATCAGAGGAGTAAATTGTACAGTGGGTGGAGCGTGAAAAGCACAGCTTGATATCAGCTCCATGTGCAAAGTCAGCCTGCATGAGATTGTGTATCCGACCTAATGATGGACTGACCGTTGACACGTGATGTGTGAATGGAAGTGAAGATACAGGTTATTAATTACTGTATCTAGTTCAGGGGCAAGTCTTGATATTGCAATTTGTGGTTGCATTATCAGTTCGACATGTATGGTTTGAATGGGAATGTAATCCTTTGCTCTTGATTTGTGGATAGTATGACTAAAGCAGTGTGATTACATTGGGAGATGATGCAGATATGGGTTACTTGTGGTACTCAGATGGTACATGTAGCGAATGTGAGATTGGTGTACAATAATCGTATTCTTTAGTATTGTATTCCACAGCGGTAATTGGTGATTTGTGAGATCACCGTGGTGATGATTATCTTGTCAGGGTATCATCTGTGTATGGTTCTCCGGTGTGTATGTGTGTGTTGAGCTCTATGTTTGTTGTCATGGAGGTGACCAGGAACATGAAATTGGGAGAATTCAATGATAGTAACGCTGAGGCGTATTGATGGAGCAGTACAATCACAGTAACTGTGAGTTAACTGTTAGACTATTATGTCATTGAGTCACTCGTATTTTGGTGACTGGTTCACGCCTCCGAAGTGGCGTAGTTACGCCTGTCGATGTGTCAAAAGAACTGGCTTCCCGCGTGACTGGCGTAATTACGCCTGAAAAAACGGCGTCTTTACGCCTGAACAAAATCTCAAAGCCGTAGCTTAGGCGTAATTACGCCTCAAAACAGGCGTACTTACGCCTCAAGACATTCTCCAAATAATGATTTGCCGTGGGTTAGGCGTAGTTACGCCTCAAAGTAGGCGTCTTTACGCCTGTTGCCATGATTGAAAGTGTAGATTTTTGGCTTCAATTCATCCGTTCTTTCCGTCATTTGCACCCTTTTAGTCCACAAAACATGTAATTACATGGATTCCTGCAAAACAACACAGAACAAAACCTAAAGCGTAATTCTGATCGAAAACTAACACTAAACCATGCAAAATAAGAAGAAATATAAGTGTATAAAATACACTTATCAAACCCCCTAAACTTAAACTTTTGCTAGTCCTGAGGAAAACAACACAAAAACAAAACAAAAACAAATCAAAACTAAACTGACACGAAAAGACACACAAAACAAAGTTGTAAAACATTCCAATTGTGTAGGCCTCAGAAGTATTCAGACATGCATATCACTTTCTCAAGAATTCTCACGTGTGTGTGTGCTACCATTTCCATGTAATCATTAAAGCCATCGTAACTCACACAAATCAATAGGACTTTGCAAGGTATATGTTCAAATTGCATTGTTCAAAAACAGAGTGTAACTTTGATGAATGCTAACAATGCATCAAGACTAGGTAATGAGATGCTCATATGTGAATGTCAAAACCATGTTTATTACAAGTGTTTCTCGAGTGTCATAGGTTCACTATTCATAACCTTCTCCACTAGTATATTAGACAAATGTGGCTTGGTCAATAGGTCTTAATAAGCTTGTAACGTTAGGCTTTGGCTCATGACTTCAATAAAAGGAAAGGTATTCAAAGCAAGAGAGTAAGTTGAAATTATAATCAATTTGCGCATTCTCATCCCGCTTTCGACTCCTTCTATTGATGATTCATCAATTTTCTTTTCATTTCAATTCATCCTCTTTTCTCATCCTCCTCATCATTATTCACCTCATTATTTTTCTCTTTTTTTTTTTTCGTTACTCCACTTCTAATTTTCAATTAAGATCATAGGAGTTATTTGAACTTTTAAAGCGCAATAGAAGCTTACTCCCTTGAGGGTGGGAAACAGTGTATAAGCTATCAACAAGGTGGTTGATGTGGTATCTTGAAACGATGCCGAATGGGGTTATTCATGTGCCTAAACACATGTCATTCGATTTGTATTAAGCTCAAAAGGGTAACTAAAGATAAAATGATGTCATTTGGTGGCTTCAAAGGCTCAAACGATCAAAAAAATTTGCCTAAATCATTCCTAAGCCACATATGTCTGTATTTCGCCTCAAAGATTACTATAGTAAGTTCTATACTACTCTCAATTCACAAATAACTTACATGATTTGACCAATGTGCTCAGTTGCATCTGAAAACCATGGTAATATCAGAGAAAATTTGAATGAGATTCTAAAAGATATTGCAAACAATGCAATTCTCATTCTTTTATACTTAAGCTCAAAGGGGCTACTATGGCAATTTTCTATGAAAGAATCAAGGCCCAAATTATCAAGAATTGCCTATATCATTTTTGTGTTCGTTCAAATCATCATTGATTAATCAAATGGTCATGGTCTCTAGTGCAAGAATATGTGAGAACTCAAGAGCAACATGAAAACATGAAATTTTTTTAAAATTCTCCACAATTCAACTCAATTTTTCATCATTGGCCTCAACTGACTCGTAATACAACTTATGACACTCAAAACTCAACAGACTCTAAATCAAGACAAACCAAACAAAATAAGGAAAACAAACAACCAAAAGCAACAGAAATCCAAGTAGTTTGAACAGTTCAAAGTACCCCCTAAACATAGAAATGTGCATTGTCCTCAATGCATACACATGAAGGAATAAATAGAACGATGCACATACCTAAGCGATGACCGTCAGTGGTCATCGTCATCCATATCGTCGGGGGGGCGGTTGTGGAAAAGGTGCTGGCTGGAAAGTCGGCGGCTGTGGAAACACTCGATGAGGAAACTCCTGAGCGGGGGCCGATGTGAAATCCACGACAAAGTTCATGTAAGAGTCTTGGCGCTGCTGGAACGCCTCTTGGCGCTGCATGTAAGCCTCATGACTTTGGTAGAAATCAGCCCATTGGTTAGCTTGAGCCGCTACACTTTGCTCCAAATCCGTTAGTCGGTGAACAAGAGTGGGGAGGTCCGGGAGTGGTTCAGATTCATCCGGTTGTGGCCCACTGGAAGCCTCGGCTTGGCTAGAAGATGGGGGGCGTCGCCTTCGAGAATATTTAGTCAACATAATCGACTTTTGAATTTTCAATCGCTCTTCTTCAGGGCCCCATCGCACCCCCGCATAGTGGCACAGATCAGTAATAAGCATGGGGTGTGGGAAGCCCAAAGTCGTTGCTCCCCTGCAAGCAAACTCGATCGAAAACTGGAGAAGAAGCCCTAAATCAATAGACATCCCAGTCACAATAGCGTATAGCAATAAAGCTCTGTCCTTGGTGACATCTGTGGCGTGCAGAGCCGGCTTAAGCGTGCCTTGATAAAGGCAAACCAGAACTTCTCGGGGGCTTTCAGTGCCGAGGCTTGAAATTTACGAATTTGTCATCATTCATCTTCCAGCGGGCATTGGGGCCACACAACCTCAAAATGACTTCATTATAGTCGATGGTTCCGTTAACAAAAGCAGTGTAATCATCCCCATCCACATCGTGTATCTCAAAAAGTGTGTTGATCGTGTGGCGGTCAAATGCTACCATATGTCCCCTAACCAAGACCTTAAACTCTTCATGTCGCACATAGAGGTTGGCATAGAATTCCCGGATGACCGGTTGCACGGCATCATTAGGCTCCTTTATAAATTCACCCCATCCACGAGCAAGTGCATTTTGGATGATGGTGTGTCGGGGCTCCGCTAAATCAAACCCACGCTCGCTTATCCAAGGCCGAGCTAATTCCTTCTTATAATTGGCCTCAGCCTCTTCGTTCCAGAATTTGTGGGCGTCAAACGACCCCGATGAAGCGGCGGGTGCTTTCCCTTTGGATGTGCTCCCCTTTGGTTTCTTGTTGGGTGCCATAGATAATTCCAATAAACCAACACAACAATAACCCAATATGGCTAAGGCACTCCCACAACAACACTCCAATATCACAATTCACCAGAATTCTCACCCCAATTCAACTTCACAACAATAAGCACATGCACTTCAACTCCAATCTATATATCACACAGTATTGCCACCTTGTCTTGCAAAATCTCAATAATCATTAAGGAGTAAGACTTACCCAACCTTAGATGAAGAAATTTTGAATTTTTGTGTTGGAGTAGCAAGATCTCTTAGCAACCCCTAAACTTGCTTCCTTGCACCAATAAACTTCCAAAATCCTGCAATTAATCGACAAAAATATGGACTTTAGAGGTTGGATAAGTTAATTAAGAGAGATTGAAGGGAAAAGGTTGGGAATTGAAGAATTGAGGGAAAGAGGCGTGAGTTAGGGTTGGAGGAGATGAAGAAATTGTGAAAAAAGGTATGCAGATGCAGACTTAAAACACGCGAGGCGTAATTACGCCGCTTGAGAGGCGTAATTACGCCTCGCCTACGACTTTGAAATTTTTTTTAAAAAAATGGTAGGCGTAACTACGCCAAAAACAGGCGTAGTTACGCCTACGCTACGGCATTTCAATTATTTCTGAAAATTTGACAGGCGTAGTTACGCCACAAAGAGGCGTAGTTACGCCTGTCCTACGGCATCTCAAAATTTGCAAAATATTTTTTAGGCGTATTTACGCCTTGAAAGGCGTAAATACGCCATTTTTTTTTATTTTTTTTTAAAATAAAATTAAAATAAGGATACAAGATTCGGGTTGCCTCCCGAAAAGCGCTTAGTTTATAGTCCTCAGCCCGACTGTCTTCCATCCCTTCACTTAGGCTCGCTCAGGTGAACCTCGTCCACGTCTCTTACTTCTTCCCCAAAATAATGCTTCAAACGCTGCCCATTTGCTTGAAATGTGTGGCCGTCATCGCATTTCAGTTCAATTGCTCCATATGGGGTCACTTTCTCAATAGTGAACGGCCCAGACCATCGTGACTTCAACTTTCCTGGAAATAGTCGGAGACGAGAGTTATATAGTAGCACTTTCTGACCAGGAATAAATTCTTTTCTCACGATTTGCTTGTCATGCCAATTCTTCGTTCGCTCCTTGTCAATCTTAGCATTTTCGTACGCTTCATTACGAAATTCATCCATCTCAGTGAGCTGTAGCAACCGTTGCTCACCAGCAGCCTTCAAATCAAAGTTCAGCTTCTTTATGGCCCAGAAAGCCCGATGTTCCAAGTCTACCGGTAAATGGCATGCTTTCCCAAAGACTAGACGATATGGGGACATCCCTATGGGAGTTTTGAATGTAGTGCGGTATGCCCATAATGCATCATCCAATTTCAGAGCCCAATCCTTTCGGTTAATACTGACCGTCTTTTCAAGAATTAGCTTAATTTCTCGGTTAGAAATTTCGGCTTGGCCATTAGTCTGTGGATGATAAGCCAATGCAATCTTATGCCTCACAGTGTATTTCGTCATCAAAGCACTGAAGATCTTGTTACAGAAGTGGGTCCCTTCATCACTTACAATCGATCTCGGAGTACCAAACCGTGTAAATATGTTCTTTTGCACAAACTTGACCACGACATGAGCATCATTAGTCGATGTGGCAATCGCTTCAACCCACTTAGAAACATAGTCCACTGCTAGCAAAATATATGACTGCCCACAAGATGGTGGAATGGGGCCCATGAAATCAATACCCCATACATCGAAGATTTCTAATTCCAAGATATTTGTCAACGGCATCTCATGGCGTTTAGAAATATTACCAATGCGCTGACAACGATCACACGTCTTCACCAAAGTATAACTGTCTCGATGTAGCTCTGGACAATAGAAACCCGATTGAAGCACTTTTGCTGCTGTCCTTGCTGCTCCAAAATGTCCTCCATAAGGTCTGGAGTGACACTTTTCAAGAATCTCTCTTGATTCCTCCTCAGTTACGCATCTCCGGACAATTTGGTCTGCACAGCGTCTGAATACATACGGTTCATCCCAGTAATAATTCTTCACATCATGAAAGAACTTCTTCCTATGCTGATAAGTGAGGTCTGGAGGCAATATACCACACGACAAATAATTAGCAAAATCAGCAAACCACGGGTTTTAGTACATACCTCAAAGAGATGTTCATCAGGAAAGTTCTCTTGTATGACTCCATGATCCATTTGATCCTCCAACTCCAAACGAGATAAGTGATCTGCTACTTGATTTTCACTGCCCTTTTTATCCAAGATCTCGAAATCAAACTCTTGTAGCAACAAGATCCATCGAATCAACCGGGGTTTCGCATCCTTCTTGGCAAAAAGATAACGAATCGCTGCATGATCTGTGTAAACTATGACCTTTGTCCCGATCAGATATGCTCAAAACTTGTCGAATGCATACACCACAGCTAGCATCTCTTTCTCGGTGGTCGTGTAATTCTGTTGGGCTCCATCAAGAGTTCTACTTGCATAGTAGATCGCCCTAAAAATCTTGTCTCTCTTTTGCCCCAAAACTGCTCCCACAGCATAGTCGCTGGCATCACACATTAAAACAAATGGCTCCTTCCAATCCGGCACTATGATGATTGGTGCAGATATAAGTGCTTTCTTTAGCTTGTTAAATGCCTGCAAACACAAATCATCAAAGACAAAAGGTGAGTCTTTTTCTAACAAATTACACAAGGGCTTAGCTATTTTAGAAAAATCTTTAATAAAACATCGATAAAACCCGGCATGTCCAAGGAAGCTCCTAATAGCCTTCTCATTGTTCGGAGGGGGAAGCTTCTCAATTGCAACCACTTTTGCTCTATCCACTTCAAGTCCTTGAGATGACACCTTATGGCCAAGGACAATACCCTCTTGCACCATAAAGTGACATTTCTCCCAATTTAACACGAGGTTCTTTTCTTGGCAGCGCTGTAACACAAGAGATAGGTTATGCAAACAATGGTCAAACGAGGAACCAAATACCGAAAAGTCGTCCATGAAGACTTCAAGGATCTCCTCCACCATATCTGAAAATATCGCCATCATGCACCGTTGAAAGGTAGCAGGTGCGTTGCATAAACCAAAAGGCATTCTTCTAAACGCAAAGGTGCCATATGGACAGGTAAACGTTGTCTTCTCTTGATCCTCGGGGTCTATGGCAATTTGATTGTATCCTGAATAGCCATCTAAGAAACAATAATAACAATAACCGGCTAACCTGTCGAGCATCTGATCAATAAATGGAAGAGGGAAGTGGTCCTTCCTTGTGGCCTTGTTGAGTTTCCTATAGTCAATGCAAACTCGCCACCCCGTCACAGTTCGAGTTGAGATCAACTCATTATTTTCATTTCTTACCACTGTCATCCCTCCTTTCTTTGGCACAACCTGTACTGGGGAAACCCATGCACTATCTGAAATAGCATAAATAATCCCAGCATTTAACAATTTAAGCACTTCTGCTTTTACTACCTCCTTCATTGCTGGATTTAACCGCCTTTGATGATCAATGGAGGGAACGAAGGAATCCTCCATAAGAATTTTATGCATGCACACAGACGGGCTTATCCCCTTGATATCAGAAATCGACCAACCCAAAGCAGATTTATATGTCCTCAATACACGTAATAATTTATCCTTCTCTACAGAACAAAGAGATGAAGATATAATTACCGGGTATGTCGAATTCTCACCCAAGAAGGCATAAGTAAGGTGGGCCGGTAGTTCTTTCAGTTCCGAGCTCGCCTTCGTATCTTCTTTGACTGATGTATCTCGTACATCTTCCGCTTTTCCAGCAGTGTTGTTCTCCTTAGGCAAGCTCTTAAGTGCTTCCACTTGCTCAGCAAGATCAGGTTCAGTTGCATCCACTTTCATAATAGAGTTGACCATGCAATTCTCCAAAGGATCCCCCGGTATTGCTCCTACTTCAAAGTTATGCACACATGAGTCAATAACATCCAAAAACTTGCAAGTACTTACCTCGTCAGGTCCCTTGAGAGCCTTGTAAATATTGAACATGACTTCTTCTCCTCCAACTCTCAAGGATAATTCTCCTCTTTGGACATCGATAAGTGCCCTGCCTGTTGCTAAGAATGGTCTCCCCAAAATTAATGGAACATCTCCATCTTCCTCCATGTCTAGAACCACAAAATCTGCAGGGAAAATAAATTTGTCCACCTTCACAAGCACATCTTCAATTATCCCTCTAGGATATGTGAGAGACCTATCCGCCAATTGCAATGTGATTGTAGTAGGCTTTACTTCACCAAGCCCTAAACTCCTGAAAACAGATAAAGGCATTAAATTAATACTTGCACCTAAATCACATAACGCCCTATTAAATGTAGAACTACCAATAATACAAGGAATAGTAAAACTCCCTGGATCTTTCAATTTTTGTGGTAGCTTCTTTTGGAGGATTGCACTACATTCTTCTGTGAGATTCACGGTTTCAAATTCCTCAAGCTTCCTCTTTCGTGCCATTATATCCTTCATAAACTTTGTATAATTAGGCATTTGTTGCAACGCCTCAGCAAAATGAATATTTATGTGGATTTTCTTGAAAATCTCCAAGAATTTGGCAAACTGGTCATCTATAGCCTTTTTCCGGAAACGTTGAGGATATGGAAGTGTAGGCTTGTACATAGGAATCTTTTCCGGTAGTGTGGCTTGCTTCTCCTTTTCAACTTCCTTAGGGGTTTCAACCTGAATTTGAGTCTCCTCAACAGATGGCTCATCAACATGTGCTGGTTCTACATCCCCAAGTTCCTTACCACTTCTCAATGACACGGCCTTGCACTGCTCCCTTGGGTTCACTTCGGTGTTGCTAGGAAATGATCCTCTTTGTTGGTTGTTCATGGCATTAGCAAGCTGCCCAATTTGCACCTCAAGAGACTTCATTGTAGCACCCATGTTGTTCATGTGACCGTCAATCGTATCAAGCCTCGACTCATTCTTCTCAAGCCTCAATGTCGAACTTTGAACAAAAGTACTCACCAAATCTTCAAGTGAAGGTTTACCTTCATTCTTTTGTGGAGCATATCCAGGTGGTGGATTTAGAGCACTATTGTTGTTGGCATATGAGAGTCTATCATTGTTGCGGAACCCTTGTTGATACGGATTGCTTCGGTAGTAGGTTGTGCTCCTTGCTTGGTTAGAGCTGCTACCTGCGTGGTTAGTGCAGACAGTTGTGCAGTAAGAGTACTAAAATGATCAACCTCATACATACCTATGGGTTTCCTTGCCATGGCTCGCTCACTGGGCCACTGGAAGCTGTTGGCAGACATCTCCTCAAGTAATTCAAAGGCCGCATCTGCAGTCTTAGAAAATAGTGTTCCTCCTGCTGCAGCATCCACAATGATCATAGTTGGTCCATTCAACCCATTGTAAAATAACTGAATCTGCACCCAGCTTTCATAGTTATGTTGTGGGCACCTCCTCAATAAATCCTTGAATCGCTCCCATGCCTCGTATAGTTGTTCAGAATCAATTTGCCTGAACGTACTGATTTCAGTTCTCAGTTGAGCTGACTTAGCTGGTGGGAAAAACTTCGAGAGAAATTTCGATGCCATTTCCGCCCATGTGTTAATACCAGTATATGGAAGAGATTGTTGCCAGCTCCTTGCATGGTCCCTAAGAGAGAAAGGGAACAATCGCAGTCTCACAGTATCTTCTGGAACACCATTCATCTTCACAGTATCAGCTATCTCCAAAAATATCCTCAAATGCAAGTTGGGGTCTTCAACAGGGGACCCACCAAACTGATTCTGTTGCACCATACTTATCAATGCCGGCTTAAGTTCAAAGTTGTTGGCATTGATAGTCTGGCGAGCTATCCCAGAGTAATTGTTGTTGACCAATGGTTTGAAATAATCTCTAATCGCCCTTTGAGGTTCAACAAGTTGTGGAGGTGGTTCGTTGTTGTCTCTATTTGCAGCCATTTCTATCAATTCCTCCCTTCTCGTTTTTCTCATTCTTCTTGCAGTTCTCTCGATCTCAGGATCAAACAGCAACGATACAGGAGTAGTGTACTTTTGCATGCACTGCAAAAATTCAGACAGACAAAAATCACTCCAAAATAAAAGGAATAAAAGCTCTAAATTAAAACCAAGATTAATTGGTACAGTATCAGATTGTACTAAATAAATCAATCCCCGGCAACGGCGCCAAAAACTTGTTGCGTAAAATCCCTTACCCCAAGCGCACGGTAGTCAAGTTTTAGTATAAAAAGATGTCGAACCCACAGAGATTGATTAAATAGTTAAATCTAAGTACTGAATTAAAATAATCTTTGCTATATTTAGAGAATCGAATAGTTGAGTGTTATGCGTAATAATAAAAATTAATTAACTAACGATGATCAAATACTGAGTTGAAAAGAAATCTGTGAGAGTGGCCTGAGGAATATGGCCAAACTCAGTCAGTCCGGTGTTGGGAAGACCAAAGGTCTTTGCCAGCATCGACGGAGAAATGTCAAACGATTTGCCCTTTACGGTGGTGGAGATGAACGTCTTCTGAGATACAGCATTGGCGAACAGTTCTTGAATCTCCGACTCGTAAACCACCGTTCCACATTCCAGAAAATTCCTTAAACCAGAAGATTATAAGGACTTGAATATAGAGACCATTTCGGGATCTTCAGCCCTGTAGATATCATGGAACTCAACAGAAAGAGAGTTGTGAGTGATAGTGGCCATTTGAGTGTAATGGAAAAATACGAAGAGTTTGAAGAGAAATTAGAGAGTTAGAAAGCAGACAGCGGTAATTCGTAAAAAGTGAATGAAAATGAAATGTTCAGCCCGCTAAATAAGAGAGAGAAGACACGTGTCTTTATCTCGAAGACTGATAATTAAATAATTCAAAATAAACGGTCAGGATGAAAGAGAGATAAGGCGGTTAAAATTGCGATCAGTCCGGGCTGTTTTAAACAATTATTCTATTTAAGGATTTGTTGACCAGACAGATCATGGGATAACATCAGATTTGACATAGATCGGTCTGAAAGTTCGGACCGGTCTGTGTCGTTCTGATCATTGTATTATCGATCTGTGCCAGCATACAATCTGAAAAAAAATAACTAAAAGAAAGATACTTCTAAAACATCAAGATAAGTCTATTAAACCAAGAATTTGACGAAAATAATTAAACTTAGCCTCAGGAAGTGGTTTGGTGAAGATATCTGCTGCTTGTTGTTCTGTTGAAATATGCTCGATCCGAATTTCCTTTTTGCCAACATGATCTCGAATAAAATGATGTCTTATATCAATGTGCTTTGTTCGAGAGTGCAAAACTGGATTATACGTTATAGCAATTGCACTTGTGTTGTCACAAAATATCGGAGATTCAACAGCTTGAATGCCATAGTCTTTGAGCTGATGTTGAATCCAGAGCATTTGAGCGCAACAGCTTCCAGCGGCAAGATATTCTGCTTCAGCTGTAGATGTGGCAATAGATGTTTGCTTCTTGCTAAACCAAGAGATCAATCTTTCACCTAAGAATTGACATGTTCCATTGGTGCTTTTGCGATCAATCTTACAGCCAGCATAGTCTGTGTCTGAATATCCGATTAAGCTGAAATTTGAATCTTTGGAATACCAAAGACCAACGTTCTGAGATCCTTTTAAGTATTTCAGAATACGCTTAGCAGCAATAAATTGTGATTGCTTTGGTTCTGACTGAAATCTAGCGCACATACAGACTGAGAACATAATATCAGGCCGGCTCGCTGTAAGATACAAGAGCGATCCGATGAGTCCTCGATACATAGATACTTCAACTGCTGTTCCCCCTTCGTCTTTATCTAACTTGATTGTAGGACTCATTGGAGTTGATGCAGTTGAACACGTTTCCATTCCGAATCTCTTGAGAAGCTCTTTGGTATACTTGGTTTGATTTATGAAAATGCCATTGCTGAGCTGTTTGACTTGGAGACCCAGAAAGAATGAAAGTTCTCCCATCATACTCATCTCAAACTGTCCCTGCATTAACTTAGAGAATTTCTCGCATAATTTGGGGTTAGTTGACCCAAAAATGATATCGTCAACATAAATTTGAACTAACAGAGTATGTTCCCCCTTAATAAATTTAAATAGAGTTTTATCTACTGAGCCGATCTGAAAATCATGGTTCAGCAGAAATTGAGACAGAGTGTCATACCAGGCTCTTGGGGCTTGTTTCAGACCATATACTGCTTTATTCAGTAGATATACATGATTTGGAAATGAGTGGTTCTGAAATTCAGGAGGTTGCTCAATGTAGACTTCCTCCTGAAGCTTACCATTAAGAAAGGCACTCTTAACGTCCATTTGATATACCTTGAAGTCTTTAAAAGCAGCATAAGCAAGAAATATTCGGATTGCTTCAAGTCAGGCGACTGGTGCAAAAGATTCATCGAAGTCAATTCCTTCTTCTTGTCGGAATACTTGGGCCACCAGTCTGGCTTTGTTTCTAACCACAACTCCATCTGCGTCTAGCTTGTTTCTGAACACCCATCTGGTTCCAATAACAGGCAGATCACTTGGCCTGGGGGTTAGACTCCAAACTTGATTTTGTTCAAATTGATTAAGCTCTTCTTGCATGGCTTTAATCCAGTTGAAATCAGTCAAAGCTTCATCAATCTTTTTAGGTTCCAGATTTGATATGAAAGCAGCATGAGTGAATTCATCCATTATCTGTCCTCTAGTTCTAATCGGTGCAGAAGGACTTCCAATTACTAGATCAGTTGGATGCCTCTTTGTTCATCGATAACTCGATTCTGGATTGTCTGGTCCAGACGGATGAGTAGTAGCAGCATTATCTGATTTAACATTAGATTGAGCAACATCCGGATCGGCTCGATCTGAAGGAGCTTCATTGTCATGATCCGGTCTGTCTGGTACTTCAGGTTCCGGTGGATTGTCTCTTGACCTGTTATCTACAATCTCATCATCACTGTTAGCTTCGAGATGGATATTTTCCATCTAATTTTGAATTGATTCCTTGCTACCCTCAATACATAAAGATTCATCAAAAACTACATGAACAGATTCTTCTACAGTTAAAGTGTGATTATTGTAAACGCAAAAAGCTTTGCTATTAGATGAATATCCTAAGAATATCCCATTATCTGATTTAGCTTCAAATGCTGTAAGATGATTCTTACCATTGTTGTGAACGAAGCATTTGCAGCCAAATACATGAAGATGAGAGATAGACGGTCTGTTACCAGTCCATATTTCATATGGAGTGAGATTCAACTTTTTGTTAATCATAGACCGATTTTGAGTGTAGCCTTCGTTCTGCAACTCCATTTTGTTGGGGAGTTCGGGCGGCTGAAAATTCATGCTTAATTCCTTGATCTTCTAGAAAGGATTCAAGATTATGATTTGAAAACTCAGTGCCTTTGTCACTTCGAATCATGTCTATGCTTGATGATTTCTCATTCTGAGTGCGTTTCAGCAGCTTGATCAATTTCGGACCGGTCTGATCTTTACTGCTTAAAAATATAGTCCAAGTAAAACGTGAGTAATCATCAATAACAACAAGAGTATACCGCATTCCCCCTAAACTTGTTATTGGTATAGGACCAAACAAGTCCATATGTAATAGTTCTAAGCAACGTGAGGAGGATTTGGCATTCTTGTTTTTGAAGGATGATCTGATCTGTTTGCCCATCTTCACAGATCTTATCCTTAGCATAGTCGATCTTGGGCAGATCGACAACTAAATCATGTTTACACGGGCTAGAAATAGTCTTAAAATTGAGATGATTCAAGCGTTTATGCCATAGCCAGTGCTTATTATCATTATTAGCGATGAAGCAAGTAGGATTATCAGGTTGAGCAAAGTTCCAGTTAATCTTATATGTATTTCCATTTCTGATTCCTACAAGCATGGTCATACCATCTGACGATTTAACAGTGCAAGTGTGTTTGTGAAATTCTACAGCATAACCATTATCACATAGTTGACTTATGCTAATCAGATTATAGCATAGATTTTCAACTAATAACATATCAGTGATAATGATATTACCATGGACAATCTTACCCTTGCCCACGGTCTTACCCTTTGAGTTATCCCCGAAGATGATCTTGGGTCCAGTACATTCTGTGACTTCAGACAACAACTCGATGTTTCCAGTCATGTGACAAGAACACCCACTGTCTAAGTACCAGTCTGATGCAAGTTTCTTTGGTACCTGTCATCAAACATAATTATTGTTGGTACCCAATCCTACTTGGGTCCAGAACGGATTAGCCCTTTGGGAACCCACACCTGTATCAGCTTTAATGGCTTGTGTGTGTCTGGTGTGCTGTGAGCTGATCTGTTTTGGTGTTGTGTGTGATAATGTGTGCGATATGGAAACCTTTGATTCTTATGAGGTAGTCTATATCTTCGTTGAACTGGTTTTGAGTTATAGTAATTGTATTGTCTTCCTTGCCTTAGATCTTGCACATTTAGATTTGGTCTGAAAGACGCAAAGCTTGCTGATGCCTTTTCTTTGGCTTGGTTAACATATACAATCCCTTTTCTCAAACCTTGATTCTCAAAAGAGACTCCCGTTTGAATTGTAGGTGCTTCAGTCTCATATACTGTGCTGGATTTAACAAATGTCATTTGTTTGATTTTGTTCTTTACCAGCAACAGTTCAGATTCATCTTTGGTGCAGTCTTTGATATCAAAGCCTATGCCGGTAACATCACCGACATTTCTTTGTACCTCTTGCAATTCTTCCAATGATGTTCTGGATTTTGTCCATGTTTTGAAGATATGAGAAAGCTTAGCATTTTGTGTGCTAATTCTCTTATTTTCTTCATGGGGCTGATCGTAAGAGATTTTTAGCTTATTCAGCTCGATCTGTAGATTATTGCACTCGCCCAGCTCAGAGCAGCTTGGTTTGATGTGCTCATCCATTTGATCATTGGCTTTAGCTTTATTTTTCTCAAATGATTCAGCTAAGAGTCTATAATCATTAGCCATGTCTTGTAGTGCGGACATGAGCTCTTCACGTGTAAATTCATTTGAGTCAAGATCGAATACCTCGTCTGTTTGACTCATATCTTTGTCTGCCATTAGACATTGAATATCTTCTTCGCTTTCGCTGGAAGAATATTCGAAGCTTTCTGAATCTGAATCAGTCTGAGCCCACTTGCTGTTTCCTTCTTCTGCTACTAGGATTTTTTGGGACTTCCCATGAGGACTTTTACGATCTTTGTAGTGCTTCTTTTTCTTGTCATCACGATGCTTCTCTTTTCGTTCTTCTTTCTTCGGTCTGGTGCAATCTGCAATGAAATGTCCGGTCTTACCACAATTGTAGCAAGCCTGATCATTAACAACATCGTCCTTTCTTGATTTATAATGATGAGAGGGTTTAAAATTTCTTTTATTTTTAGACATAAATTTACCAAATTTCTTGATAAATAATGACATAGCATCATTACTTATCTGTTCGATAGATCGATTTGTTGCGGGGGCGGTCTGGTCTGGAATGGCTGCCAGCGCTTTGTTTGGTTGAGAGATGAATGGCCCTGCTTCACCTCTGGTGATAAGTTCGAACTCATATGCCTTAAGATCTGCGAACAAATCATGAAGTTCAACTTTGTTTAGATCTTTGGACTCCCTCATTGCAATGGTCTTAACATCCCATTCTTTTGGCAGGGCTCTCATAACTTTCAGAGCGATCTCTCTGTTTGAGTATTCCTTGCCCAGACCATTCAGTTCATTGATGATACCAGTAACTCTTTCATCAAACTCATTTAGAGTTTCTCCAATCTTCATTTTTATGCTCTCAAATCTTTGAAGAGCAATAGTCAACTTGTTTTCCTTGGTTTGGTCGTTCCCTTCACATAGCTGTACTATTTTCTCCCAAATTTCTTTGGCAGTAGAGCACATTTTGATTTTACTGAACATATTCTTGTCCAATGTCTTGAACAAGATGTCTTTGGTAACGTTGTCGAGGTTTGCTTTCTTTCTTTCTTCATTCGTCCAGAGGGATCTGTCCTTCTCGACCATTTGGGGTTCACCACCAGTAATGGAGACTGCTGTATTGACTTTCAGAATCTTCATTGGTCCATCAGTGATGACGAACCACATGTCGTCATCCTGTGCTGCCAGATGAGCTTGCATTCTGATTCTCCAATCATCATAGTCTTCTTTTGAGAACATAGGAATTTTGTTGAATGATGCCATCAGCTCAAGTGTCTTTGTGCTGATTAAGATGACCTGCTCTGATACCACTTGTTAGGATCGGTCCGGAGTGTTTTGAGGGGGGGGGGGGGGGGGGGGGGGGTGAATGAACACTCCTATAAAATTTAATCCCTTGTGATTTCTTTCGGATTAGTGAAAGAAATCTGTTTCTTAATCAACTCTGCTGCAGAACAGACCACTGAAAGTTTTAGTGCGGAACGGTCTGTTCTTAGATTAGTAAGAACGGCTCGATGGTTTGAATAGTATAATGAGTGCAGAATGATAAAACACAGAATATGTTTCTGGAAGTTCGAAGGTGGTGTAATCCTTCTACGTCTCCCCTTCTTCCAATTAAGGAAGGATTCCACTAGAAGACTTTGATTTATACAATCCTGTTGTACAAACACGATTCAGCTGGATTTACCTCACTACCAGACTGAAACTCCTAGTCTCTCGATCTGTTCAGACACACTCTGTCTGACAGTCACAATTGATTCTCACTTCTATATCTCAATACAGAATACACAAGATAGACTTTAGTCTATGCACACAATGATCCTAAAATGATCAAATATTACAATATACTTGTGCTTATGAAGATTTTCAGCTCGAGAATGTCTGAACTTGTAAGCTTGTGCTGTTTAGCTTTCTTTTGCGTTTTTCGATTGATCAGACTCTATCTTGAGCTCTTCTGTTGCATCCTTATATAGTTGCATGTACCAACGACATTATTTCCCTTAATGTGCAACTCTTGACTCTGCTTATACTCTGAGTAAGCTGCAGTCTTTTTCTTTAGGGTACTTGCCGTTCTGGTTCATGCTTTCGGCGACTGTCAGGTAAACTCTTCTTTGTCTTCTTACCTTTTATGGTAATCTTCAGTCCTTGGTCTTTTTCAGCATTAATTGCAACATTAAATGCTTCAATAAATAGCCGTTAATGATTCGGACTGAAGAACTAATTCTTATTCAGCCTTGAATGCTCTGATCTGATAATAGCTGAGATCGATCTGAAGCTTCGATCTGGTCAGGCTGATATCCATCGATCCGATCTGATTTGCGATATACCATATCAGCTTGATCTGTTTTGAGCGATCGATTTGGTAAGTCTGATTTCCATCGATCCGGTCTGATATGTTTTGTCATCTTTAAAATCCGGAACTAACACAGAGCATATAGAAACTTTATTCGTCAAATTACTAAATAATGTAACTAATTCTTTCTTTTTTTGACGAACTAATTTTTTAAGTGTTCGTGTGACTGTGGTCCTAGGAACACATTTAGCAGCAGGTTGTAGAGATTCATGACATAGATCTTCAAAATCAAATCTAGATGCAATACTAAAAGAAAGATGTTCTACAGAGATAAATTTTACGACCGATTCTCTTAATTGTGCATCAGTATATTTGAAAAGTGGAGAGTCTAGACAGTTGTGTTTGACAAGAATCATTACCAAACTCCATTGGATGCTTCATTTCGATATGACGCTTAAAACGATCCATAGCCACCACCACTTTGAAACTTATACGTAATGGTACAATATTTACATTTGGCGTGCATCTCTCCGGATGGAAGAGTCGCATGTTCAAAATGTTCAGTAAAAATCGATGATTTAAGTGGAGGCATATATCTTACCTTTGTATACATACTTTCTTGGGTATCATGTGTAGCAAAAGGATTATCGTTGGTGAATTCAATATCATCAATATCAATATCAGCATCGGGTTCGGCCCTTTCGGGATATGTCACCTTGGCCTTGCCTTTAGTGGATCACTAGGATCTTCCATTGAGTAATTTGAAAAAATACAAGTAAATGATGTATCGAAAACTTAGAGTTGTGATAAAATTGATGAAAAATGAAATGATTGTGGAGGATATTTATAGGCATGAAAAATAACGGTCACTTAATCGTAGTCATCGATCTATAACGGTCACAAAATCCTAGCCATCGATTTTTAAAATAAAAAAATAATAATTTGTTTTACGGTTGAACCACGGTCAATCGCTGGTTACAAACCGCTGGTTCAAAACCGATGGTTCAACCTTTTGCGATGGTCAGGAGATCCTGACTATTTATATACAACGGATAGGAAATTCTGGCCGTCCACTTTAAAAAAAATTAAGGCGTGAGTTCCTGGTTTTTGAGAAGCATGAACTGTAATCGGCCCGTACAACCGTCGAACCGGGTCAACGAGTAATCGATCCGTTGACCCGAACCGCGGCCAATGTCTAGGTTGAGGTACTCGTTTCCCCTGTGCTGGACCAAAACCCTTTCTTCTCCACCTCGAACGACATCACAGTTAGCCGTTCAATTTTCAGGTTATTTATCTCACCTTCTCTCTCTACAAACATTTGTGTCAACACAGAGATTTCATTTAAACTTTTTAGGGTTCACTTTGTTATTCAAATTTGTACGTCATATTCAGGAATCAGCTCTGTTTTTTCCCCAACCAAAACTTGCAATTTTCTGAAATTAGTGAGATTCTTTACATTAATATGTTTTGCAATCATGTAATGTAGTTCTGTAACTGCGTGCCCGTCAGTTACTTTATAAATAATTGGTACCATAGGGATTTGGGGTTTTTTCAGTTTTAATTTATTTCTGAGGAGCTATGGTTTTGTGTGATTTATTGCTTTTTGAAGAAGATGAGAAAAATGTTGGGAAACGGTGAGAAGATTGGGATTCAGAGCGCTGTAATATTTGTTGTGTTATATAAGATTCCATTCATTCTGTGATACTTCTGATTTGAAATTCTGGAATTTTATCTTAAGTTTAAATTTTTACGGTTCAGTTACTGATTAATGCGTTAGTAAATCAGTGATGTTTAAAATTTTTAGGGCTTATGGTTCTCTTACCTGTTGCAGTTGAGGCAGGTCAAAATGATTAAAAGGCGATTTTACAGGCTTGAACATGGTGATAAGGATGCCGCTTCTGAATCTTCTTCCTCGGACTCTGATGTGGAGGCAGAGGCCATCTACAGGGTAGAAGAAGAAGAAGAAGAAGAAGAAGAAGAAGAAGAAGAAGCAGCAGCAGAAGAAGAAGAAGAAGAAGAAGAAGAAGAAGAAGAAGAAGAAGAGGACAATGAGGTTGGAGAGAAGGAAAACGTGTCATCTTCTTCAGGTATAGGCCTACTTGTCAATTTTTATGGACATTGCATTTTTTTTTCTTGGTTTTAATCTAGCAGATTGTGGTGACATTTCATAAGATTTATATCAAGCTTACAGTGATGGAACTTTTATCCAAAAACCCTGGAAAAACCCATCAGCATTTACTGGTGAATTGCGTGTTCAATTATTATAAGATGTTTCTTGACGATTTTTAAAATTAGATAAAAGTTGTGAAAATGTCTATTGGTGAATTTATTAATTTTGTTTGATTGCTTCCAGGATATGAAAGTGAAGATAGTTCGGTGAATGAAGTTAATCTTGACTCGTCAGGTTGGATACATTTATTTCTATCAAATTTGTGTTCAGTTTTAGTCTCTTGGATCAATTTCCATAACCTATTTAATTTCAGAAGAAACTCTATTTTGCTTCAGCAGGTGTTTGGTCAAGTTTTTTATATCCTAGCTTGGTTGTGTTTTTTTCATTTTCCTGTGTCACATGTATCGTATTCCAGGATTCTCAGTTCATTGGCAACGAAATTCCTTGTTTATTTGTTTGTCCCTTCAATAAATGTATGTGAGAACTACTGCATGAAGGGTGTTATCATTTATACTACCATGCTTAGGGCTAGTTTCAATACAAAAATACTTAGCTTAAGAAGCGCTTGTTTAAAAAAAAAAACTGAAGCTTTTTTTGTATGGATAGAGTACTGAAATGAGCTTTTTTTAATTTTAGAAATAGAAGCGGAAGCACAGAATATATGTCCTCTAACTTCCATCATTTTATGAATGCTTTTTAAACAGTCTTCTAGCAATTTTTTTAACTGGGATTTTGCTTCAAAATTTTTTTACGGAAATGCAGTCATACCCTACTGATGGTTATTATTCCAGTTAAAGTTGGATGAATTTTTGAGGGGCTCATGGTCTTTGATGAATAAGTCGATTGCTTTTAATGTTTCTTATCTGCTTGCCTTTACTATATCACAGGAAAAAAAACTTGTGAATAATAGTTTGTTAATTGAATGCAACCAACTATTCTACCATGTTAAACACCATTATGATGGTGTTGAATGTAAGATCAAGGACTATATTATGTTGCTTATACCCCCCTTGATTTTGATACCTCTATTAGTGATGCGTTAATCATGTAGTGCCTCGACCCAAAAAACACCTCTCTTGGTGGTGTTGTACTAGTCAACTTAACATTTCTTTTCTTACTGTGATAAATAATAATTGCTAAAGTTATTATGATATTAAAACGGTGATAATAAACAACATTACAAAAATCATCATTTCAAAGATTTATAGTGTCAGAACTGTCAAATAAAATCAATATAGGTCAACCTCAATGTAGGTCAACCTATATATTAAACTATTGACTACACGCCGAAGCATATGAGCCATTCATTTTAGGTTTGATGAGCGTATAATAATTTCTCAAGTTTGTTGTAATTTCCATTTGTCGACTGATGCGGATTAGTTGAACAGTTGAGAGAATCCATTGTTAATCATGAATTCATGGAGAAATATTTGACCGTCCAGAGCTGATTAGATAGGATGCAAACTTGATGTTGATTCTAAGTTTAACTTGGATTAGAAAACAGTATAAGAGTTCACCTGATCCTTAGTTTAGATGACAATAAATTGTCCATTTTGGTATTCTCCTCAAATTAGTTTCATCTTCCTATGCAGAATCTTCGTGAACACTTTTTCCCTCTGGAACTGGAAGAAACTTGTGTGATTCTTTCTTATTATAGACAAAACATCAAAATGCTTAATCATTCGTGAACATTTATCGGACCATTGCTCTTTGCAGGTTTACCTACAAGCGACGATGACATGACTGCACAAAATGGCAAACAGAATATGGTTGGAAGTCTTTCGAGACATGAGGGCACTACTACGCTCGATGATAACCAGAATAAACCTGAAAAGAATGATTCTGAATTTGATGTGGCAGAATGTGTGGTGAGATGTAAATCAGTTTTCAAGTGCAGACTATGCCCTAGGATAGTATGCTTGTCAGAAGAGACTCTAAAGGCGCATCTCAACTCCAAGGCAAGTATATATTCGATTCTATTTAGCTCAATTCAAACTCATGTGGATAAATAAACGTCTTGATATTTCTGTCGAGTCTTTCTAGTTAAATAACCATGTTGAGTTGAGAAAATGTTATCTGTGGTGTGCTAGAACTTTTTAATATCTTCGAGAGAATTACACTTTGCAACTTAAACTCTCGTGGCCTCTCCTAGATGCATGTCACTGTCACTACTTGAATTTCATCAGTTATTCGAAGCATAAAATGCACCATCAAGTACCTTTCTTTCTTGTTCACGTACTTGTGCTGTTTGACACATGCTGATGGAATTGTCAAAATGCTCTTTAACTTTGATTATTTTCGATTTTGGTCAGTAATTAAAGTCGGCCTTGATCCTGTATGGTTTTTTTTTTTTTCGTGGCTTTTGGTCCTACGTTGCAGAGTGCTAACATGACATCAGACACATCAACAATTTCTAGTGTCATATAAGCAATTTCCGTGGTCATGCTAGAAATTTCCAGCGGCCAGACTAAAACCAAAAAAACTCAACTTACAGGTCTAAAGACCCAATTTTAACTACTTAAAAGAACCAAACCCAAAATAGACAAAACTTCTTATAGGATGAATTTGGCTCTTTTCCCTATGCTGGTAGTGCTGATAACATACTTCATGTCCATGACAGAGGCATGCTCGTTCTATGAAATTACAAAGAGAAGGAAGGCTTAAGCTTATGCTTAACGATGATGGGAAGATTGAGGGAGAGACTGAACCTGAGAAACATGCTACAAATATGGTTCCTGGGCAGGTATGTTACATTAAGGGAAATGAGATGCTGGAGTCATGGCAACGGCCCCAATGCATTTGTGGCCGTGAGGTCCATATGGCCATGAGGTCTGCCCTTAGGGCAATGCCCTAAGGATAGGTCTGAATTTCCCTTTACATTATCCTCCATTTTGGGGCGATCTTCAATTTTTCCTTCTTCACCTTGTTCAACTAGTTGGGGTTAATAACTGTAACAGGTGTCAGCCAAGCCTAAAAAGAAGGCCAAAGGAAGATTTAAGCCAAAGAAGAGAAACAGACAGGTAGAACAAATCCCACAACCTTCTTAATTTTTAATTGTTTTTAGTTTTTGATTCGTAAGTACGGCTTTATTCTGCAAATTACAGAAGGAGACAAGGTCGGAAAAAGCAAAACGGTCTACTGGTTTTCGAGGAAAGAGATCGAAGAACAATAGTTGAAGAACACAATTATGTCATCAAATTTTGCCCTGAAGATAAGTGATACTTTACAGCCCGTAATGCAAGCTCACATCCTCTTCCCATAGTTCGATTCGTCCTTTTTCCTTCGTCCAGTTTTTAAACGTATCTAACTATGTTCGACATATTATAAACTATAATCATGATCACAAGATATTAGCTCTTTAGCAGTAGAACTTGGTTGTTGATAAAAAGACCGATTAAGACAATATTTATCATGCGTTCCAAACCTTCAACAACAAAATATAATCTCATTATATTCGTTGGATGTTTCCCATATTTGTTGTATCATTGTAGCGAACATCCTTTTGTGGGTATAATACCGTATATGTGCATGGCATGTTTGAAGTGAAAAATTAAAGGAAAATAATAGGAAGAAACACGTAAATTTACATGAAAATTCACTCAAGTGAGTCGTTAAAAATTCATGATTTCATTAACCAAATATTGCCAAAGTATTGAAAAAATGGATTTAGACTTATAACCGGTCTTAGTTTATTATTTAAATTGTCTTTTTCCCTAATTATAATTTATAGATACGTTTTATCGTATAATAATTATATTATTATCTTTTAATCGAGTATCTTCTTGGCACTTGGTCAACTACGAGATTATAATGTTAACATTGCGGAAAAATTATTTAATATATTACCCATCTGTTGGTCAAATGCTCTTCCAATAAAAAAAAATGAGATTAGTTGTAATTAAAATTCTTAAAATACATATTAATTAATAACTAATTATACCTTACGGTATTGCTACAATGATTGTATTAGATATTAATGATATGTGAACATGTTACAGCTTCTGTTAATTATTGATTGCACACAATTTAAATATTAAGATTATACAAATGAATGTACCCATTCAAACACTAATTTATTTATTTTTCGGAAAAAGGAGATACCATGATTAAGTTGATTTTTACGGATTGAGAAATCCGTCCAATCGGGACTTCATTATATTCACCGAGTAAACTAGAAAATTTAGAAAGTCTAGATTTTAACTTATATGCAAATTCTAATAGTTGATCATGTTTGAAGAGTGATCGAAATGTGACGTTTGGACTGTAATATGATTCAAATTATTTGCATCGTTACTATCGACTATAACTTTTGGTATAACGAATCTTAAATCTCCATCCTACATGTATTTAAGAATTGTTCTACATAAAATGATAGCTTCGTGGAGAAAAATGAAGTGATTGGAGATAAAAAAATTTAAATGATATTCGAATAAGTTCAAAATTAGCTGCCATAAAAATGTATAAAGTTCAAAATTAACTGCCACATAACTTTTTTTATTTATAGAAGCAGTTCCCCTGTAAATTGAGAATAAAAGAATGTGTCCCGGGATGATGGAGCCGTGGAGGAGATGGGCTCCACGCGCAAATCACAGCAAATTTTCAAAGGGAATTTTTAATTAAGGGAATCGGAATATGAGGATGTGGTGTCAATTTTCTGATGAATATGATCCTAAAACATTCGATTTTCCAGCGCAGTACTGACCTATAATCACAAACAAAGAGGTGAGGGAGGGCACTCAGATTTTTCACTCAAACTCCTTCAACAATCAAGTCAGGGACCGTAAAGACTAGCAAAACATGTTGGCTAGGAATTTAAACGAAAGATTAATAATGACAATTTTATTTTTGATGTACTTGGTTATTTATAGATGAACAAATGCCCTTACTCTTAGCATAAAATCCGTAATCTTTTCCCTCATGTTGGATCTTACCTAATTTGGCATAACATCGATCACCCCCACAACATTGGATACCCCACAACATCGGGGACCGATGGTTGCCCCCACAATTGTTATGGTGGATCGATCGGTCCCCCCACATCTCCCCCACGACATTTGGGTGGATTGGCATCGGTCACCTCCTCACAACGTCGGTCACCCGCTTGACAACATATGTTGCCCCACAATGTGAAGGAAAAATGTGTACTGAAAATGTTGAAAAAGGGTTCGCGTAACCATCTTTATTCATAATCATTTTTTTTTTAAAAAAATGATAAACCAGCACATGTTTATTGTTGAATGGGTTAGAGTAATACCCTGTGCCAGGATCGGACCAACCGGTCACAAGCATGTTTTATAATTTTAAGGTTAGAGCCGACCCGTATTAAACCCCGCCCCACCTGAGGCTGATCTGGACCCGTTTGACCGGGTCCCAGGGTGGTCTGGACCCGGTCAACGGGTTTTGAAGCGGGGCGGGCGGGGCCCGGATTTGGCCAAACCTATCCCGCTATACACGCACACATATATATATATATATATACATATATATATATATATAAAATATTGAATATGCATTTCTTTGGTTAAATCATAGACATTATTTAATTTTATATCAAAGTTCATTAGTTCATATTGAAGAAGTTGGACATTTTGAAGGGAATGAGAGTAAATTAATAATTATCTGGTAGTTTAAAGATAACTTTACATGGCTTATTATAATATTTACTAGAGAAAAATATGAATTCAATTAAGAAACTCAATTTTTATGCTTCAAATTGATTTCTAGCCAATATTTTTCTTTTGAAAAAAAACAAAACGGGTTCGCGGGTCTTGGCGGGGCAGGTTATGTTGGCAGGACGGGGCGGGTCTAGGCTCTTTTCGTTTTTAGCATAACTGGTTGATCTCAGGTTTGACCAAACACACCCCATCGTCATCCCTAACTTAAGGTCGACCAGTTATTGTCCAAGTCTCTCATTCAACTGCTTTCTTGGGGTTGGAGTTTTTTTTGGGACTCATAAATAATGATGTGTATATCCGAGATGTCAGCCACTCATATAATAAGATTCAGTTGGATCTAAAATTTAGAGAAAAAGGAGCGAGGTAGCATTAGGGTTAGATAATTCATTTTAGGGAAGGCAATTCTAATAGATTATAAAAACAGGGAAAACTTTTAAATCTGGAGGATAATCACCCAATTAGAGGTGTAAACAAATCGAGCTGGTTCACGAGTTTTTTGAGCCGGCTTGCGAGCTTTTTGAGCCTACTCGAATAATATTCGATTCGAATTCAAAATTATCAAACTCGAGCCGAACTCGAACATGTTCAAACTTTTTTCGAGCCGAACTCGAGCCCAATTTATTTTGTTCGATAGTTCACGAGACGCTCGCGAACTTTAATAATTTTATTAATATAATATAATTATATATTAAATAAATAAATTTCAAATCTTTCGAGTATTTGTTTTGAGCAATAGTTCGAATAACTCACGAACATTTTCGATTTTTTCGAGCCGAACTCGAGCTCTAATTCGAGCCGAACTCGAGCCAAAAACTTTATACTATTCGAACTTCGAATCAAGCTCGAACTCGAATATACCTATTTCGAGCCGAATTCGAGCCTTAAAATTTTCTATATATTCGGTTCGATTCGATTCGTTTACACCCCTACACCCAATACCCCAATTAGGTCAGTACCTATATCTAAAAAGGATTCAATAAAATTAATATTTTACGATATGGATATGAGCTACAACATTTTCTATAAAAAGTAAGATATGATACGAGTATTTCGTATTTATGCAGACACAAATGCACATAGTATATGATTATATTAAACATCATAGAGATTTAATATAAGTTTTGGATGATGATTATTTCAGCTTAAAAAACGTTGCGCATCAATTCACAAATTTTACTGGAATTATTATACTAAGTAATAGGTTTTAAAGATTTACTAAGACTTAAAGAAGCTTTTTATATAATTAGATTCAGTCCTTATGGTATACGTATCTATCACTAGTTTTCCTTTTATCCACATTCTTTTTTTATTTTTATTTTTGATCAACTTATCCATGGGGATGAGGGATTCAAAGTTGAGTTCGTACAAGAGGATATGGTGATAAACCATTATGTCACTACCCTAGTTGTCCATATAATCTTTTTGTAAGATTCTCAATTCTCTAGATTACATAGATTCATTTATAGAACTTTAACTCAGAGAGAATCGATTCTTTTATGAAACTCTTCGCCAACTATATGGAAAACCGGTCGTGGAAAGAACGGGAACGGCAGCTGGCACGGTAAAATTACATACTAAAACAGATGTATTACTATAACAACGATTTCATGGCTGTTGTAGAATAACTGAGATTTTGCTGCGATTTCGTTGCAAAGAACTACCGTCGCGGAAATTTTTAAATTTTTTGATTTTTTTTCATAAATAATTCTAATTATTTCTATTTTAATTTAGAAATCTACGATAATAACAGTGATCGTTCCGTAACATGTCAATGTAATTGGAATAATAGCCTCCACAACGTCCTACACGACCGTGTCAATGAACCATGGTCTCAAATGATTAATTTTTGACTTTATGTATTTTTATTTAAAAGAAATTTAATATTTTGTTAAATAAGATAAAATTGGATGCATATAAGCATTTCAAAATCATATTGTATTCTTTAAACGGTAAACTGAAAATGAAGTAACTTTGGTAGGCCCAACCCTGTTTTCTGGGACGCGGATTTCTCCGTATATTTGATCCTTTCATCCACACAATTACAACTGGCTCACCATGCTTTTCCACTCAAACTTCCATTTATTTTCCAAACATTCTGACCTTTTCCCCCACTCCCTCTTCATATATAATCCCACGAACTCCACCAATTTACCAATTCTCAACCAAAATCGAAGCCAATTCCTCCTCACTTCTTCGATCTCTGCCAAAGATTCATATATACATTCACCACCATTTCTAACTTGACCCCTATGGGGAATTACATATCATGCACTCTAGCTGGGCCAGAGGGCAATATTCCAGGGAAGGATGCTATAAAAGTTATTTTCCCGGACGGAGAAATCCGGCGTTTCCACGAGCCAACAAAAGCTGCGGAGCTCATGTTTGAGTTCCCAAACTTTTTCCTCGTCAACGCGACATCTCTGAAAATCAGAGAGAGATTTGAAGCTCTGAGCGCGGATGAAGACCTTGAAATGAGTAGTGTGTACGTGTTTTTCCAGATGAAGCGGCTGAACTCGGCGGTCACGATGGCGGATATGAGAGCGCTACTCTTGACGGCGAGCAAAGAGAAGAAGAGGGTTTCATTCGGAAACGTGAAAGTGTCGCCGGAGTGCGACCAGGATCTGCAAATGGTGGAGAACAATGAAAAATCTTCGGTGCCGAAGCTGAATTTGGATGATATAGAAGAATACTCGAGGCCGGAGTTCAGGCATAGATTGTCAATGTGTAGGTCGAAGAAGCCGATGCTGGAGACTATTGTCGAAGAGCATTTTTCTTTGAGCTTTGCGATGATGATGGAAAAGTAATTTGTATTTATTTATTTATTTATATATTATTTAGCAAGTCTATTCTTTCAAGTTTTGGGGAAGAAGGAGACTTGTAATTTTATTTTTACTTCAATCATTCTTTGATGCATTATATGAACCGGTTTCTAGAACTCATATATACATCAATATAAAAAAAATGAATTAAACCAGTCATGTTAACTGAGAATAATCAAATCATGATAAAATCATTTTCTTTATGTTGTTCTATACGTAAGGTCCAAATTAGCACATACGAGAATTATTCATCAAAAGTATGGAGGCCCGACGATTCCAGTGGTAGAGTGCCATAAACTTGTTTAAATAGTGAGAGACGTGAGTTCGAATCCACGATGAGGGCAAAACCTCTTACTCCTTGTTATAAAAAAAATATAGAAGCAATAAAATATCTATTTTGATGGCAAAATTCATCTAAATTTACAATTTAAAATCAAATGGGAAAAACGAGAAATCAAGAAATTGAAAGAATATCATTAGAAAATATGTTTTTTTTAACTCTAAGCATAATTAAATTTATTCAAAAGTTCCATTTAATCAATTATTAATTTGATAAGTCACCTCGGTATTTTAATAATTTGTAGAACTATTTTATTTTGGTTAGACTTCATGCATTCATCAAATAAATCAATTATCTATAATATATATATTATTAAGTATCAATTCCTTAAAGAAACTATTTCTTTTATTTTAAATTAGTTGAAAACATATTCATCCTTCATTTAATAAAAAACAATTTTTACGGGAGTATAATTTTCTATGCATGTGTTGTATTATTTCAGTTGATTGGCTTTCTTTTCTGTAAACTTGACAAGTTAATTGGATTATGTGTACTTCGGCTACTTAGTTTAGGTTTCGAGAAATAAATGATTCAAGTAATTTAAATTTTATATATATTTTGACCCGATTCGATTAATTTATAACATTTTAACTTTTTTTTGGATAACCCATGCATCCGGGCTTTTTCCTAGCCATTCATTATAGGACAACCTTCCCCTGGTTTGCCGTAAATTCTGATGATGTCATATTATGCATGCTTGGAGCTAACTCTGAATTAGTTATTTTATCGGCGTTGAACTTATGATTATCATGTTATACTGCAAATGATTTACAGTTATGCCATTTTCGTTAGGGCAACAAAATCCATTGATAGGTCAGGGGATAATTTTTTTTTTTATATTTTATGGCTGGATTCGGCTATCAAGCAATTGCTCAACAATAAATATTAGTTATATTCTTATTTCTACAATTATCCAGGTTAAAAGACGACGAAGTTACAATGCTTTTTCACGACATCGATACATTTGTTAAATAACCTTCATTCAAATATTTTATATTGGGCTCACGGGCCTGCCTAATTGTTTTCCGCCCATCTACTTTTCTTTTGATTGGGTATTTATTTGAGGCCCACTATTGACTTCTCTATCGGACCAACCCAGAGAAAAAGAATAAAAAATTATACATACTAAAGGAAGCTACGGTAGGATGGGGCTTTTTTTAAAAAAACAATTCAGAAAAAAAAAAATTCACAAATACATTGAAATGACGGAGCTTGCAAACCTTAAAACGCTCCTACGTGGAGCGGCTATGACAAGATGATGAGCCGTTTAATGATTAAACGGCTCCTCTTAAGGTAGTAGCTGCCTTCCTTGAGGGCGGCTACTCCTTCATTAGTAGCCGCCCTCACCGAGGGCGGCTACTCCCTTAGTTAGTAGCCGCCTTCAAAGAAGGCGGCTACTAATCGATAAACAGCCGCCCTCAACGAGGGCGGCTACTCGTTGGTTAGCAGCTCCCACCTTGACCGGCGGCTCATAACTTTACTCGTGTTTATCCGTTGTCGCGTGCTCCTTTATGTCTAGTCGTAGTGTTTGTCCGTTGTCGCGTGCTTCTTTATGTTTCGTCGTAGCGTATATAGTCAACTTATATGTCACTTCATATCAACTTTATCATGTATCTTTGCTTTCCATCACATAAATTTTTATTTTTATTTCATACTTTTACCCGACAAAAAATTAATCATATTATATATGAAATATTTGTAAATATTACACCCGTTAACTTTTAACTTTTACGAAAATTCATATCTGAAAATTTGTATAAATAACGTGAAGAGAAAATATTTTCGACACCAGAATTCTTCAACAAATTTGCTCTTTCAATATTTTCGGTACATCAAAAGTTTGAATCAAAATATTTCTTATTTGTTCAAAATGGATTCGATTTCCGTGCTGCTATATTTGGTGGTAATCTTATTATTGGAAACGGATCGGTCGAATATAGCATTCCACCAGTTAGACCGATTAGAATTTCACGTTCTATTATTTTATTTGATTTGATTCAACTAGCACATAGAAAGTTAAACATCGACCCAACGATGTTTAATATCAAATTGTCAACCAAATATTCATTCATGGAGAAATCGTCTTGGAATGAAATATCAATCAATATTGTAGATGATGATGTTCTACAATTTATAATGGAATGTCCCAATATGCAAATGTTGCATTTGTACGTCGATATATAGGCAAGTAATCATGATTTTGGTCTTGAAGGGCCAGAATCAACTCTTCCATATGTCACTGGAGGATTGAGCAATATGGTGGTCAATGATCAACCTTCTACTTCGAGCGGTCGAGATGTTGAGCAACAACAAAATTATCCTTATTTTCGAGCATAGAAGTGGACCTTGGGATCAATATATAACCGGCTCTTCTGAAGAAAATCCTATATATGGCCAAAACAGCAGAAGTTTGGGGATTACGAGAAGAAATTACACCAATTCATAATGTATTTGATCCTGATGTTGGTGGTTCGGAGCATACAATTATGTTTGCAGCAACTGATGCACCAGCCATACATGACGTACACAGAGATAGTCATCGAGATGTTTACATGAGTGATAGTGAACCCGATAATTCATCGAGTGATTCTGGAGAACACAGTACTGAGGCTGATGAGATGCATGATGAAGATGATGTTAATGTCCATGCATGTCCTAGTGAAGAGACAACATCCAGCGAACCACCTTATGGTCCGAGACATATGCAAGATGCACCATTTTTGTCAAGCACGATTGAAATGCCACCATTTTTTAATGCGGTCAACGAAGAGCAGGTTCCTAATTCGATTGATGTACCTTCTGGATCGCGAACTCGATATTACAACCCGGAGGTCGGAGAGCTGTCCGTGAACATGATTTTCAAGGATAAGAAAGATCTGATTGCATATGTGAAAGATTACTCTGTTAGAGTTGTCAGGCGTGAGTATTGTGTTGTGGACAACACACGTACTCTGTGGAAATTATGGTGCAAAAAGACTTCTCCTACCGTAAGGTGTAAATGGGGTCTTCGAGCGTCTTTGAAGCCCAAAATGGGTTTTGGAAATTAACGAAGTATGGTGGTCCTCACACATGTATCTCGAGTAATGTTGGGATAGACCACCACAACTTGGACAGTAATATGGTGGCAAATACACTGTTGGAGATTGTACGATGTGATCCTTCGTACGAGATTAAGTATGTACGGGAGAATGTTAAAGATAAATATGACAATGATATCTCGTATACGAAGGCATGGAGAATTTTGCAACGTGCAGTGGAAAATGTTTACGGTACATGGGAGAGCTCCGTGCATCTACTTCCGAAATATATGGGTGCCTTGTCAAAGTATAATACTGGAACAATTGTGGAGTGGAGGCATTTAAGATCTAACAATCGAGCGGTGAATACATTGAATTATGTTTTTTGGGCTTTCAAGCCATGCATAAATGGGGTTTCAACACTGTCGCATAATCATTAGTGTTGATGGTACTCATTTGTACACAAAGTATAAGCATAAATGTTGATCGCCATCACTCTGGATGCCAACAATCAGATATTACCATTAACGTTCGGGATTGTTGATGAAGAAACATACGATTCATGGAAATGGTTCTTGGAGAATATCGGCCGACATGTTATACGTGGTGCAACATGTGTATGTTCTTATTTCAGATAGGCATAAGGGAATTGTGCGCGCAGTTTTACCACTTTTTCAACCTCCTAATGGTGTGCACCATTTTTGTCTACGACATGTAGTGCTCCAAATTTAATTCAAAGTTTAAAAATATCATTTTAATTGTATTTGTGACAATTAAAATCGTATTTGTGACAATTACTTTAATTTAATATATAGAGTTAAACAATTACAAATGTTAAAAACACTATCAATATATAAAATAATACAACTACAGTTGGCCACCGGTTCCACAATGACGTTGCCTACGATTTCGTTGCCCTCTATGTGGACCAGTATTACTAGGAGTATTTTGCTATGTTTCATCAGAATAACTCGGAAACTGGATAGGTGTTGGAATGTTTCTCGATGGTTGCACCTCCTCCAAATTTCTCTGGTATTCAAAACCCTTAGAGATGTATAATTTTGAGACTCTGGGGGTTGTGGAGTATAATAACCTGCACTATCGAGAAACAGTAAGAGGGACTAGAAGGCAAATGATGCATACCCACACGGATGACCCAACAAATGATGCAAAAACCACTTGATGGTCCAACAAATGATGCAAAGCCACCAGCTGACCCAGCATTGAGCTAATCCACTAGATTGACCAGCAGCAGTATCAAATCCACCGGATGACCCAATAACATCAAAATCACCAGAAGCATCAAAAGCACCAAATGGGCCAACATTGTCAAAACCACCAGATAGGCCAGCAGTATCAAACCACAAGATGGGCCAGCAGTGTCAAAACCACCAAATGGGCCAGCAGTGTCAAAACCAGATGGGCCAGCAGTGTCAAAACCACCAGATGGGCCAGCTGTGTCAAAACCAACAGATGGGTGGAAACCAATCCCATGTACAGGAGGCGATATAACCCTTACAGTGATTCTCTCGTACCACTGCATATAGTCATCGTCTGTTGAGTTTGACCTACGACATGGTTCACCAGTGGAGACATTTCTGAGCCTCCTACGCTACGTCCGAAGATGTATTTTGTGAATTCGGCCCAATCCATATTACGATGACCAGTTCGGGTGACGTCATGTAGCTCATTATCGTCAAGTGCAGGTGATGGAATTGACTGGCATATATTGAAACTGTCGCATCACCCGGTTAGGACGATGAATCTCCACAATTTGGAAGCAGATAAGTGGGCAAACGCTTCTTCCAAATATTATTATTATAGGTAGTAATAATAGAATTAACATCAGCGGCCTCTAGGTCATACACGATCCAGTTAAACTGCACATCGTTAAAATTAAAAAAAATGATCAATCAATATATTGAAATCATCATAATTTTTAAATTCAATTACATAATTTAGGTTTACCTCGTCATTACTCATTTGATCGAGAGAATGTCGTATAATTCTGACCGAATGAGTTGCTATATGGGTGTGACGAAACACAGTGTTCCACATATTATAAAAAAATGTTAAATATTGCAATATTTTATGATTTTAATATTAATATTCAATAAAAAATTAATTATTACCGTGCACCGTAGGGAGCAACATGAACATTATTAGGGACAACCAAAGTTTTTAGTTGTATGTCAGGATTCAAACATTTTATCCTACTCCATGCCCAAATCTGTCAATAAACATGAAAATATTTTAAAAAACGGATAAGGTATTATAGTAAGAGAAAAATATTACATACCTGCAAAATATACAAATGGCCAGTGATAGTGCATTTTCCTATCGTTGATGCATTGCACATTTCACGGTATAAGAAAGCCAATACTGCACTGTCCCAACTATATGTGTTCACCTCTTCCAAATCTTCAAGTAGCTGCAAATACATGAGTTTTACAGCGCTACTATTATAACCTGGAAGCAAAATTCCACCTATAATCATCAAAGCTATACACCGAGTGTATTTTATTACATCCATCTCTGAGCTCATATCAGAGATACGATTAGCTCGGCAATGATCGTCTATAGCAGTCATTCTTAGGTGACCGCCTTAAATTTTGCTTCGGGAGGCTCAAATCCCAGTAACTCAAGACATGTTTCTTGCCATTCTTTCACACGTTGTGAATCATCTACCCCAGTTACTGGTTGACCATCAACTTTCAGACCCCAAATTTTTGAAATATCTTGTAACGTAATGGTAGCTTCACACAATCTAAAATGAAATGTATGGGTCTCAGGCCGCCATCGCTCAACAAGAGCGGTAATCAAATGATTATCGTACATACAGTAACCAGATTGCAAAACACCGTAAATCCCATACTCAATGATATGCCTCCAAACGCGATCGTGTATAACGTTCTCATTATACAATGCCCCAGATAAGGTTATCTGTACGCTTCACCTTTAGAATATTATCAATATTATCAGAACAAACAGCACTGGAGATATGCGTAGATTGTAGATATAATATAATTGAATCTTCGGGACCTCGATTTAATGTCATCCTAAAATTAATAAAAAAAATTAACACATATCAATCATTAATATTATCATTTATAATATTAATAAATAAAAATATATTGTAATATATATTTAAAAACATAATGAATTGTTTAATTGATTTAAAAAAATTATATAATAAAAAAAAACATTATTGACGAGAGGAGACGAAATAATTTATTTCTGAGAGACGAAATTAATATGAAAAAATTGATATGAAAAAAATTATAATATTTCTAATAATCAACTAACCTTGAATAATGTAGATATCAATTAACCTTGAATAATGTAGATAGAATAATTTATTTCTGACGCGAGAGGAGAAATAATTTATTTCTGAGGAGATGATTGTAGAGCAAAAAATTGTAGAGCAAAAACAAAAACTTTATGTTATAAATTATTTTAGAGCTGCCGATCTAATTTATAGATGAATCAAGCATGATTTAATTGGAGCAGGTGGTAGGTGGTTGACGGATGGACCGCCCATCGTATTGAGGAGCACAAACCGCCAGATCAAGCAGTAGCCGCTTAGCCCGTAAGCGGCTACTAACTCGAAGAGTAGCCGTACGTTGGCGGCTACTCTTCAAGTAGTAGCCGCCCAACGTATGGGCGGCTACTCTTCGAATAGTAGCCGCTTACATGGAGGGCGACTACTGCTTGTTCAGGTGCCGCCCTCCCAAACTCCGTATTTCTGCAGCCCAATTAAATTCGATGTATTTGAGAAATTTTCTTTTTTTCCCAAAGTATTTTTTTAAAAAAAACGTAGGATGGAGGGGAGTAGTTTTCTTTATTACTTTTTTTTTTCTCTCTTTTTGCCCTATGCAACGTGGAGTTTAGGCTAATGAATACATGGCTCAAGTTTAATAATTAATTAATTATTATGCATGGGAACATGGCTCAAGTTTAATAATAACTTAGTCGCCTTCTACACACGTGTTGCATGTATATACAATTTTTTCTTTGTAAAATTGTGTATAATGATAATGTACATTTTTTTATTATGGTTGTAGTTTTTTTGAATTTAAATTATGAAATATTTATACCAATATTATTATATTTAAATTTTTTTTTGGATTTTAACAAACTTTTTAGGTAATATGACAATTTATATGATAGGTGTAACGTTGATTTGTAAGATCTGGAAGGGCATACCATAAATTTGTGGGTACATTGATAACATGTGTAATAGTATATTTTAGATTGACAATATATAAGGACGGATTTATGTGGGTGCAAGGAGGCACTTACCCCATGCTAAAAAAAACAAAATTTGATTATCTAAATTTTTTTTTAAAAAAAATAAATTGCAGTTTACCATCTAAAATTAAATTTTAACCTAAAAAATTAGGTTTTGCCCTCCCTTAAGTTATATTTTGACCCCTAAAAATTTTTTGGGCTCCGTTTTTATGTTAATATCTTATGTGCCCCTCATTCCCGAAAATCATGTTTATATATATACTATTTATAAAGTTCTGTTGGGAGTTATCTAATATTGAGAATTTACAAGCTATCTGTGTTATTTCACTCATCACCAATTGGTTATGAGTTGGAACCCCATGTATTCTTAACATGGTATCAGAGCCAGGTGATTGGCTATTCTACCCGCATATTCACCGTCACCCATGTTATCAATACACGTGTTTGACTTATATAATGTCACACATGTTGATGCGTGTTGAGAGTCGTCTCACATTAACAATTTACAAGCTATGATAGCTCTTTATAAGATACACGTGTTACTCCACTTATAACAATTGGATTTGACTTGGAACCTCATATATTCTTAACAAGTACTTTTATGTTTAACAAGACTAGCTTCTTGATAAACATAAATGCACACACTCTCGTACTCAAATTTTCGATTAGAATGGTATATTTCGGTGGTAAAATCAGTGGGTAAATGAAATACTTAAAAATAAAGTGACATACAAAATCAATATGATTTTTCATTCGATTAAAATGATTTTTGTTTCTTTTTTTCGTCAGAGTTCTAACATGATACTATATATAGCGGGCATGATGCCGATCAATCGATTTTTCATTCAGTAAAAATGATTTTTATTTTTTTTGTCCCAATGCTAACATGATGCCGATCATTTACTAATACGCCGCTACACTTGTAGAAACACTAAAGTGAAAAAAGAAAAATATCTTATCACGATAAGATCTGATTTTATCGATTAGATGACCAAACGCCAATATATTAAAACATAAAAGAACAAACTTTGCTTTGTATTTTTCACCATGTATAAGCCCAAAAGAACAGCTTTGCAACACGTTTTCAGCTACTTAGGTCAAAAGAGCACGTACACATATACAA